>CM017917.1:15444026-15659034 GCA_008369825.1 Triplophysa tibetana
TTGACTTTTTAATTAACTACTTTATTTCAGAAGTATTAAAAACTTTCAGAGTCTTTCTTAGTCAAAGCCCAGGGGAATTTCTACAAAATTTTACCAGAAGAATGAATAAAAGAATATCAATAACTGATCAAATATATGTCCAGTGAACTTTTTTGTCTCTGTATGCATTTTGTATGTTAAAATAAACCCATATTCTCTGATATGTAGTTTGCCACTTTGCCGCATAATTTGTCCAACAAATACCTGGCTGTTTCGTTTAGGATTTTATCCATTTTATACCACACACATATTTTAATGGTTTAGTCTATTCTAAGAGGGCATTTGGAGAAAATATTGTTCAAAGATGGACATCACTTTTGACCATTACTGTATTTAAAATAAACAAAATTAAGCACTTTAGTTCGAAATTATAGAAATAGATGACCCAAAAATGAAAATTTTGTCATCATTTACTCACTTATCATAAACCTGTATGACTTTGATCTGCACAACACAAAAGAAGATATTTTGAAGAATGTTTGTAACCGGACTACGGTTGTACCCATTCACTTTTATTGTATGGACACAAAACCAGTCAATGGGTAAGTTTTTTTATGACCAACGTTCTACAAAATATCTTTTGGGTTCTGCCGAAGAAAGCCAGTCATACAGGTTTGAAATTAAAAGAAGGTGAGTAAATAACAGAACTTTCATTTTTGGGTGAAAAATCCCTTTAATATTATGTTATATTGCAATGTACAATTAAACGTACCTGTCATGCAGAGCCTCTACCCACTGCCTCATCTGCATTTAAAGTAGTGCTCACATCCCTCTTGAAGAACTTACAGATCTGGGCCCTCACCGCAGATATCCGTGTCGCTCCCCCAACAATCTCTACCACGCTGATATCCTGAAGCTGTATGCCAACCTGTTCTTAAGCCACCAGAGTTACCGTAACCCTCTCGATCAAATGGGCACACAGCTCTTCAAATTTAGGTCTATATGGAGAAACACATTTACTTCCACTCTTGCTTGAACAACTATGTTGTTATTCCAACTGTTCCTTCATAAACATTAGGCTGCAAATGATCTGCGATGGCGACCCAATATGGTTTAACTTAATTGATTTGGTTATTTATACATGACGATATATTCTGAAGCGTACCTGTTCATTAATCCAGAGACATCCTTGTCATCCACAAAGCACTCGATGTTCAGAGGAATGTCTGTGGATTTGCTGATCATCAGCTTCTCGAGCTTCTCATAGTCCTGCGTCAGTCAGTAGAGCTCGAACCATGTACTTTACATCCAGTTTGTCCTTTGCCTTTAACTCAGCACAGAAGTATTCCACCAGACTCTGATCAAAGTCTTTCCCCCCCAAATATGGATGAAAGGCAGTCGGCAGCACCTGCGAAGTACAGAGCGTGTATCAATATGCCTCAAAATGCAAACCTGCAGAGAAATCTACGGTTCATCGGATGAATTCAGATGCTCACCTTGAGCTTTCCTTTAATGAACGCAAACCCAAACCTGGAGAGCTGAATGGCCCATGTTCACAAACACCACAATCTTTGGCTTCTCGTCAGCGCCTGGGAGATCTTCCTTGTATATGCCATAGTTTAAAGCCACTGGGATGACAAACAATACAGAAGTGTCAAAATTGCTTTAGATGTGACAAAGTGCTGTTGAATTGAAAAGCGAAATCAAAAGATACCTGCTGTGTTACCATTCATAAGCTTCAGCCAGTTCAAACCGGCGATCTTTGCAGCATCCAGCTTGGACCTTCTTTCTGAAACAGTGAAAAATTAGGGGATCTATACATAATAAAACCATTTGTACGGCCAAAGAAAAAAACACACACAAACATACCGTCAGATTGGCGGCTTGCACTTCTAATGAGATTAACAGGGTCTGGTTCAAATGGACTGTGGTCTCAGTGAAGACTTTTTTTAATCATCATGACAGGCCTATATATCACTTTAATACACTATTAGTATTATAAATTATTTTGAAAGAAAAATGATGGGGTAAAAGCTTCTATTTCTGGTGCATGCCTCTGGTATCCATTAAATATCAAACAAGAGAAAAATTATGTCTTGGGTTATTTATGGCTACATTACACATTGAATGTTTTTTTAGAACCTTCTGGAAAACTCACAGAGATGACACACTCTGACACTTTCTTTGTAGATTCTGTAGTGATATCTTTCAATTCGGTTAGCAACAAGTGATGCTCGTCATTGAGGTACATGACCTTATTAAGAGAGCACAGGTTAATCTCTCCTCCAATATCTCCATAACTGATGCAACCAATATGTTCCTGTTACAAATAAGACAACAGTGTTTACCATAAGACCAACCCTCTCGTCACTTTGTGGTACCATTTAATATGGAAAACTCCCTCTTTCACTTTGAACATGATCCTCAAACAACCTGCTATGCAATCTCTTAAAATGAGGGACGGTGCTTCTGGGATTGGTTATCATCTAAAAGTTTTATAAAGAAGCAATGATGACACATCATGATAGATCTCACTTAAACGTAAGTGACAATGATGAAAAGCTTTAGATTTTATTTTGGCCCACCTGGTTTCTTGCAGCATTTCCTATAATTCTGTTCTTTGAACAAAATGATACAACAGCTCTGCAAGAATATTAAGAAGTATATTAAACTTTTCATCTTTTCACTGTTCACTCAAAAATGAAGATTCTGTCATGAAGTAATTCTTCGTTCTGTTGAACACAAAGCAAGATGTTTGGAAGAATGTTAGTAACTGAGATTTCTGGGGCACCATTGACTACCATTATTTGACCTTCACAGGTGCCACAGAACTGTTTTCCTAAATTCTTTGAAATATTTTTTTTTGTGTTCAACAGAACAAACAAATAAAATGTTTCTAATGGTAGTCAATAGTGACCCAGAAAGCTCAGTTGCAAACATTTTTCAAATATCTTTGTGTTCAACCAAACAAATACATTTAAACAGGTTTGGAACATCTTGACGTGCAGAATTTTTATTTTTTATCCTTTCCCTTTAATGACCCGACAAGCTAGATTAAACACTCCAAATATTAAAAGTAAAGATAAAATATATTTATTGTATTTCAGGGAATATGGGTCTTATTCTAATAAGAAAAAATGTCTAAAAAAGTTTACAGCACGTAAGCATATAAATACAACTTTATCATCAGTTATTAACATTTTGTTAATCCTCTCTTGTTTTTTTTAAATGGCCTGTCTCATGGGCCTTTATTCTAGCTCTTTGTATGTGTTGTGTTTAATTTTTTTGCCAAAACTCCTTCAATTTATTTTAAAGCTGAACTTCAGTTTACACTCAAAGCACAAATCTACAGTATATGAAACATCTTAAATATGCCTTTACTAATATATAAGAATAAAAGGCAAAGTGCCAATTTTCCAAAGTAAGACATTTGGCCACCAAAATACAATTTATTTGGCTATTTAAATCTATTCCAGTTATTGTAGAGCTGGTGAAGTTTGGAAGGACTGTGATAATTGAGGAACCACAGTTTTTGTGTGTATGTGATTTATGAATAGCACATCTGCATATTTATACAGCAAGCAGACATGACATCCCAAAGTATGACTAATGCTCACTTGGAACCCCTTCAGCATGTAGAGTATATCAAAATTGTGAACCTGTCATCGTGCATCTGATGCGCTGACACCACCTACAATCTATCTAACGTTACATGAATTAACATACACAAACGCAGTCCACTTACGGCGTGCTTCTGTCAGTGAAATCATTTGATATGGTGATGCCTCCGCTCTTGACCACAACAATATAGCAATTTGGAAACCGAACATCAAATCTCATGCCGGAAAACGGTGCGTTTAGATGAAATTTTTTTTTATGATATTATGATATAAATAATCTGCTAGTGCCGTTGCTCCAGAGCGCGAGCAATTTAGAGAACTTTCCGGAAACTTCCAGCTCATCCAGAGCATCTCAGTACGACTGTCACGCGCGGTGCTGCTCGCCTTGAGTCAGCAGGGCACTGTTGGCTTGCTCACCGGGAGACTGGATTTATTTATTTATTAATTAGATATTATTTATTAGAATTATCTTGCTTGTTCTATAAACACCATGCACTATGCTGTGTTTTACATTTTCTGTTTTTCCTGTTAGCCCCTGTAAAGCTGCTTTGGAACAATGCACATTGTGAAAAGCGCTATATAAATAAACTAGAATTGAATTGAGTCAGAAATGTGTCCTGTGTACTACTTGATGCACATATACTATCGCGATAGCAAGACTGTGCGCTTACCAGTGTGTATTTTGAAATGATCTCGCGGTAACTTGATATCATGCGCCGTTTGGTCTGCGCAGCGCCGCGTAAAGACAACGTAATCGACTGCGTTTGGATTTCCAGAGCTTTCGTCCAAAGCGTCCGCCGCGTTTCTATAGTAACGGGGGGCAGGATGGTTTTATTTTTAGGGCGTGCGGAATCTCGTGGTTCAATTTGGCAGTCAGCAGACGCGTGAAAAGTGAGGAAACACCGAAAACAAAAGTATGAGAATGATAAATCAATGTATACTTTTTAATACATCTAGCAACGATGTCTATGAAAAGACTCCGATTCTGACGTTTATGTCATAAATGTGAGTGCGTGACGTGGTGGTCGTGACTCATTTTCAGGTCATGTACCACATTTTGTATTCAAACATAATATCACTCTTATGAAGGATGCTAAACGATCACGTTTTCATAAAGAATAATCTCCAGCTTGGGGAAATCAAAACAGCTACACTAACTAAAACTGAGCATTTAGCATAAACATTGTAACGTCACTTTAAGTAGGAGTGCTGCCTTTTGCAGTTCATGAAGTGGCCGATAGAGAGAGCAGCCGACACGCGTGTTCAACAGGAAATGTCCTCACAAAACAAAGTGCTGCGATGATTCTCCAAGCACAGAAGTGAGTGTGGCACCAACACTCTTCTCCAGCACAACCACAGCGTCCTGACACTGCGTTATCCGCGCTTTTGTTACTATGCTTTCCAAAAGACCCCGTTACGGACACAGTGTGGCTAAATGTTTCCTGCTTTTTTCGCTTGGTGAGTAGCCTTCTCTTCTCCAAAATCGGAAGGAAGTTTTCCAATTCGGTTTGTTGTTTTGATGGAGTGATGCGGTAGACTTCTTATTTGATACTTTTACAGATGGAAAGCGTACAGTATGGAGGGTGACAGTTGTTAGTGGTATCAAAGGTATATCGGCATATTTAAAAAGATGAACAAATGACACTTTATCATTTTGGTTGTGGCATATGTTTAAAATACATTCATTAAATATGTTCACAGTTTATTTGCACAAATCGGATGTTAACATGCAGGGGGCATGCGTGCTTTTTCAAAGTTGACTAGCAAGCTACACGTTTATTAGTTTGCTGGGAAAAGAGGAGAAATGCCACGTACTTAGACGTGAGTCATTAAAATAAACGCTTTAGTTTTACAGAAGGAGTTCTGCAAATGTGAGTGATAGTAAATGTTGTGTCGCGGTGTATTAAACGTGGTGAAAAATATCTGGTAGACAGCATTTTGTGTGTTGGTCTGTGTCTCAAAACCTAGTGGTCTGCCTACCAAGAGCATATACCAATTATGGGCATCAACTGGCTTTGTCTCAAAAGTAGTGAGCAGCCTCCAACAAGATAACATTTATGTGCATCATAGATGTGCCAGGCAATGTCCTAAAAACCTATTGAGCGAGCATCCTACAGCAAACAACATTTTTAGGCATCATCATGGGTGTGTTTGACTCTCTCAAAACCTAGCCAGCTATCTATTTGTGTTGCTGTTTTGAACACTGTGTGTTATTTGCAGCAAGGGTATGTAGTCTTCATATTAATAATTAATTGAACAGACCCAATGCATAGCAGTCTAAAACGCAACTGTTTGGAGAAGATTTTGTTTTGTTGGCAGAAGACTTGAGAGAAGCTTCCTTCCTTTTTTAAACACCTCGTCTTAAAGTTAAAATTAAACACCAAAATGTTTTAATGTGGGTATCAGTGTCAGTTATACAACTGGTTTAATGCATTGATCAATATCTAACACGTATGTCTAATATGAGTGCTTGTAGATAGGGTCGTAAAAAAAGCACCAAACTGCTTTCTATGTGGTGAAATATAAAGTTAGGATAGATTAAGTAAGCTTGCATGCCAGTCTCGTATATGAATTGTATTTAGGTTGTCAGGTTCAAATATTCACTCACTTATTTTGTAAAGAGCAGAATCCTACTAACCTAATGTGTTTATCTTACACCTTGAACCACTATTAAACATAGTGATGTATGGTGTGCTGTACTTTAAAGGGGAACTGAAGGGGATGATCGGCCGACACCGATAACATTAAAAATGACCATTTATCAGCCGATATGGCCGATCGTTTATCGTGCATCCATACACAATGTGATAATAAAATGTATTCCTCTAGTTAAACTTCTTCAGCTGCATGCTGCTAACATTTAAAATACATTACAGAATTATCTTTCTGTCATGATCATTCTGCTATTAGCAAAACATTGTTGATGTAAGTACAGTATGTATCCCTACGCTCTGCAAACGAACGGCGCCTTGTGGTGCCATCCCAAAAAGGTAAAAAATCTCTCTCGCGCACCTTCTCCGGATCTGTTCCACCTATGTGGAATGATCTGCCCGCTGCTACAAGATCTGCAGATTCTGTTGCCATCTTTAAGAAACGTTTGAAAACACATCTCTTCCATCAACATCTGACTGATCTGTTCTGACTCTATTTTCTATTTTCAAAAAAAAAAAAAAATGAAAGAAAGAATGAATGATTGAATGGTTCTGTATACTGTGTTAGGTTATATGAGACCAGTCTTCTTTTTTTATTGCACTTATGCTTTTGTTGTACTTATGCTGTCCCAATTGTTTTCCATTGCTCACCCCACCTGTAAGTCGCTTTGGATAAAAGCGTCTGCTAAATGACTAAATGTAAATGTAGAAGATATTCATGAATGTGTAAATTACAGGAACAAAACAAATTGTATGAATCTGACTGCTGTCTGAATACTTCCTTTCTTGAGACCTGTTAGACATTCTAGGTTGCTCTGGAAGAACATATATTTTTTTTTAAATAAAAAAAGTATGCCAGATAAGTGTAAAGTAGGCTTACATGATTTTCAGGGGGAAAAAAAGAACTAATGGTTGCCTTGTGTTATGCAGTGAATGTTTTCAAATAAAATCAGTTGTCCACGTTTTGCTTTTTATTTAGTTTTTATAGTAATATTAAATACTATATATCGGTAGGGATGGGTATCGTTAAGGTTTTAACGGTACTACTACTTTTATCGATACCACTTATCGGTCCGGTACTTTAACGGTACTCTTATCGGTACTTTTTGTTGTGTTTTTTATGAAAGATAAAACTAAAGCTGGAGTTGTTTTAACTATATAAAACATTCTTCACTGACCTAACGTAGCTTAATGCAGGTAAAAGATGACTGATACCCGCCTATTATTCATAGAGAATTAAAATAAAAATGCATGTGTGCCCAAGTTTGTTTGTGTTTTTTGTGGTTGTTGTTTAATAATAAAAGAGAAATGGTATTATAATATAAATTATAAGCATAATTTATTATTATTCATCCTTTTTAAATGCAGTACAGTGAAAGCATATTTAATCTTAAAGATTTATTTAGGCTACTGCCTAAAAAAATACTCTAAAGATTTATATGTAGGCTATTTTTTAATGTGATGTGTGTTTATTAAATTATTACATACTAATTTAAAGAAACCTTACGCAATGTTTATGGCGGTGTTATTCAGGAAGAATGCTAGGCTAGCATACGAACCTGAGGACGTGGATGATGAACTAGTAGCTAGGCAGTCGAAAACTTTGCATTTATCTGTCTGCACATAATGCACTTTTGAAAGATGTTTTGCCAGATTGCTTGTGTGTCCGCACTTGTTGCAACGAGCATTGTCTGCATCCACTCGAGTGAAATGTAACCATACTTTAGACCGTTTGATTCTCTCCGCCATCGTCACTCTATTAAGCGCGAGCTTTCGTGTTGTGTGCGCGAGAGCTCTGTGTAGTGTGGGACAGACGGACATTTCGCGTGCGAGATTGCGAATAACGAAAATGCAGGTAAATGTCTAAAATATTATCGCAAATTAGCAATGGTTGGTCAGTTAAAATATGCTAGTTAACGTTATCGCAAATTAGAAATGGTTGGTCAGTTAAAATATGCTAGTTAACGTTTATTTATAAATAATAAATAGGAAATGTTGTTCTGAAATTCTCCAGTACCGATAGCAGAACCGTTAACGTCAGAGCTTATCGATACTTCGGTCTTTCATAATTTAGCCCCGAGACCGATGAAGTACCGAGTTTCGGTACCCATCCCTATATATCGGTTACGACTTCCAATGTTAAAGAATTATCGGTTAAAATTTACATATTGATGCATCCCTAATACTTTGTCTTAGACTTTATGGCACATCCTAATTTGTTGTCAGAATTAGTTATAAGCATCTATTTTGTTCTATTAAGAAATAAAAGCCTTATTGAGGGTTCTTATAGTGCAGGAATCTTTTTGTAGCACTGTGTCTACACCGGACGCGACGCAACACGACAGACTAGTCACGACACAACAAAAAACAATAGAACCCCATTAGAACCCTTTATTATCTTATATTTGGATGTGAAGCGACAAACCCAATACAAACAAAGCATTTGTCTTGTCGTTTCGCATTGCGCCACTCACGTCTGGTGTAGTAGACATGGAGTTAGTTCTGAGAAATAATCAAAATATCCAAACAATTTATGGCCAAAATCTAAATGAACAATGTATGGCTTTACAAGGATGCAAACGCATGCTGCTAAGCAATGAGACTTGCAGTAACTAATTACTTGGAGGTACTAACCTACTTTCAGTAACATCGACACCTGCCTGAAAAAAATTGGTTATTTTCATCATTTCTCCGCGCCCTACAGGGCAACTCCGGCACAGGGGTCCTTTGAAGATGTGTATATGTGCAGATATCAGCAACATCCTGTATTATTTATGATGAGCAGCACTTTTAGAGACATCATATCTTTTCTGTGTATCTGCAGGCAGGAGCGATCAGTCACAGGCCGGTGCGGTTTTGAAGCAAGGCAGAGATAATAAAGAGGGCCATTTAGGATGTGCATCTAAAATGTTTTGTTAGTTGATGAGGTAGCACAGAGAGAAGAAAAATAACCAGCGGGTGTTTTGTTAAGCCGTCCCTTGGAGCCTTTCACAAAGATGTTTCTGCGTTTCCGTGAAAGTTAGATTCCGATGCTTGAGGTGGGAGTCTTTAAGTTTACAGTTTCGAGAGATAACAGTGCTGTTTACACCTGGCAGTTTGAAAGATACACATATCACAATTTCTAAAAAAAGTGTCCGTCAAATATGCATCCAAAAGTTCTGCAGGAAGTACAGGGATAGAGGAGTGGCATGAAATCACTTTGGCTGTAAGAATCCTTTCGCTCTGTTCTGCTTATCTGTGAGAGGCAGTCTTTACGATTTGGCTTAGGTTTGAAAGCAATGAGAGATGGATACAACCTAGGGATTTAGGATTCGCAAATGTGTGGGTTCAGACTGGTGTCTTTTGATGTCAAGTGAATGATTATTTTTATTCAAATTGAATTTCTAAGTTACAGGAATACTTTAGACATATAATTAGATTGCATTCATGAGAATTTGTGTGGCAAATGTGCTTGAGTGTTGTGAAAATAAAATTTGGCTTCATTGGTGTTAAGGAAAGTGTAATTGAAGTTTGGCCTGGATATACACTCATTAGTGTGCATACGAAGGTATAAAATAAAGGTTTATCATTTTGTTTGCATTTAATTTGACATTGTCATACAGAGTGTGGTTTCATACAGAGTGTGGTATCCTAGTTTTTAAGAATGAAATTCGATGTTATCAGTTTTCACACTATTGTGCTCATAACAGCACTTTCATCAAAATCTGTTGAGCAATCAAATCCTATTCAACAATACTCTCATGGTTTTATTATCAGGCCTGAAGATCTCTGCTCATCCTTTTTTCAGAGACATCATGAAAGCTTCATCCATATGTACATTCTAGAAACAGTTGTGTTAAAAATAACACAAAGAGTGTATTGTGTGTTTTAAAAGGATACACACATTTGCAATAAATGCCATATGGCTGTACAAAACTATAAAATATGAGGAATCATATAACAAAATATGAGGAATCATTTAAAGGGACAGTTCACCCCAAAATACAAATTCTGTCATCATTAACTCACCCTCGAGTTGTTCCTAATCTGTATAAATTTCTGAATTTCTTGATGAACACAAAGATATTTGGAGGATTGCTTGTAACCAAACAGTTCTTGGCCACAATTGACAATGGTAGTGTAAAATGTGCCCCTGAACTGTTTGCTTTCCTACATTCTTCAAAATATATTTATAACCAATTTTTCCTTGGAGGAAGTCACCAAAAATCAAACTCCGCCCAGAACCAGCAGACAAACCATGGCAGTAATGTTAGGATTCACAGGCACCAAAAGGAAGGCATTTTGAAAGTATCTCCTAATCGATGCATGACAATAGTGTGATTGTTTCAGAAAAGCTTTCAGGTTTTCTCTGAATGCGTGTGTCAAACATATTGAGTCATAGTAATTCATAGAAAGAGTAAATGACTAATAATGTGCTTCAGTTTGCTTCACTATTTTGAATTGGCTCTTTATTCATTCCCTCATTTGATTAACAGAGAGATTGAAAGTTTGTATTGTGGAACAAAAGACTACCCCACTGTTCAAAAATGTAACTTATTAAATGTAATTACATAAAAGAAAATCATAAATGTTATCAACTTATAGATTTATGCAGTTTGTTACTCCACCTTGCTCTAGACCCCGATGCGCAAGAAATGTTGAAAAGACCTGGCATTAAAAAGACCTTCAAGCACAAAATAGCACGCAAGCCTGAACAATAAGTTAAGCTTCCGGAAACCAACCCGAAGCGACTGCTCTCATTGTCACTCTGAGACTTTGATATCCCATTTCCTTTTATAGAATAAAGGAGGACAATAGTTAAATTATGAATAAGTGCTAGCAATATTTCAGGCAAACAGTGGTTAGATGGGAAATTGGAAATGCCTTGGGTCTAGTCAAGGAACGAGAAAAATGAATGTCCTGACATGGTCGCAGAGATTTCTGTTCGGCTTCCAATGTAATATGCTCACAACAAGCCAATCCATCCTTTCCTACACTACACATTAGCTTAACTAAATTCACAAATTTGGCTTGCTGGACCTGAATGAGAGGCTTGATTTCGGCCGGAGCACAGAGCTAATCACCCAAACACGCACACAATATAAAGAAAAGGTTGCGCAGATGTTAGTTCTGACAAAAGTTGACATTTCCTTCCAGTAATTTACCAAGGAAATAGCATGCACTAGTCAGAAGCAACATTGCCAATAAAAGAATGCACTTTAAGTGATGTAGTCCCAGCAGTCCTGCCACAAGCAACTGCAAGTAGTGCTTACAGAGATGGCAAATGGCCCTCTCCCTCCCTATCTTTCTCTTTCACATCCTCAGGGGAGCACCATGAAAAGATTGAAAGTTTGCGACAGATGTCAGAGAAAGAGGAGTGAGCTTGGATGCATTACTGTAGTCAAGGTTTTCAAGCCAAATCTTGCATATTTAATTTACCCTGACAGGAAAAGTGAGAAAGCAGTCTGTCTTGAAGCTATAACTAACTTTTCTTAGTTGAAACCCATTTTCTCGGTGTACAGTCGCATGTGTTTTTTCGAATTTGAATCTGGTTAATGGTTCTTCGTCGATTTAAGATGATGCTTTGGAGCAGCAGAATTTCGAAGCTGAAAGCAACTAAGTGCTGTTTTCACTATGGTGGATCCACTCTGCACCTCATATATTTCCAGCATTTTACTATCATTGTAATGTTGAGTGCACTCAGAAAGATGTAGGATTATGAATCTTTGGAACTGCATTTCCTTTGCGGTCCTCTCAGTGCATGCAGACTGATAGAGAATATTAGATCTGAGGTGGAAATGTCATCTAGCTGTTAACATGGCGATAACAGTACATATTAGGGTACATCATCTCATCTGATCATAACCGCATCTACGTGCATTCTTCAGCCACGAACAAGCCAATGCTAGTGTGGTACTGTTGGGGGAAATATCTAACGGCAACAGAGATCAGGGAATAAGATGAAATTTCTTCATATATTGAACTGAATTTATATCTCTATTGACCACCACTCTGAGTTCTAGTACAACCCAGGGACTGGCATCATTTATCGCACTATTTTTGATTTACTTTTTATAAAGAGTATTGCTGCATTATTTATTGTTTTAAAGATCATTGCTTAGAAATTAGTTTATAGTGAGAGGTTTATATCAGGCGCAAGTTAATTTTCCCAAAGTTACCTTATGATCTGTGTTTGTTGATTGGTCTAGCTAGTGGCTATAACTATTTATATTTAATTTATTTAAATTAGTATTCTTTTTATTAATATTCTATTGTATTAATTTTTTTAAATAAGCAATTTGTTGAATGGGTGTAACTTTGTCCCATTTAAGTTTAGCCAAGTAACAGTTCTTCTACTGGTAACCCAAAATAATACTGGTGAGACAAACTTTTTACTTGCTAGCTTATGTAATTTATTTGTTATTTCTTATGCTTGTTATTAGAAAAAATCTGCAGGGAGTCTATTCTTTGCGGATGTGTATCGGAAGTGAAGTGTTGACAAAAAACATTGCTTTGAAATAAAAATGCAATGATACCGTCTATGCATATTTACACACCACTGTACACACAGACAGACAACGTTTTAAAATACACAACTGCACATTTAATTTATTTATGTAAGTTTTTTTAGCAGGGTTATTTTCCGGTCCACATTAATTAGAATCTTGGAGGCATTCAGCTTTTTGCTCTAATGAGCTCGCATAATCATGTCACATTTACACATGACCTTTGCTTTCCCCTTATTTGTGATATTGCGAGAAGTTTATTCACATCAAACTTTTTATTTTAAAGGTGCCAAGTTACAATTTCCTTCCAGTGTTTACCAGTCATGTCCTTTTAGCAAGTGTTAGATTTTAGTTGTCAACGCTGTTCATGTTAATCAATTTAAAGATGTTTTTTATTGCTGTGGCGCCAGATAAGTTCTCCTTGCGCTGTCATTGACTCATACATATTTCATTCATGAGCATAACTTTAGGCCAAGAAACTAAACACATTTTTTGCCAATTACATTTTGATCTTGGCAGCATTTGTATGTTTATATGATAAATTCTGAACCTTATGTGTAATTCTCAGTATTTTCTGCGGTGAAGTGGACTCCATAAATAATTTACAAGGGCAGGGGATAAAGAAACAAAAAAATTCAAACTAACTATTAGACTAGATGTGTAAAACACAACTGCAATAGTAAAATCAAAAGGCATTTAACAGGTTGTACAGGACTTTTAGCCTTTATTTGAGTTAATCTGTAGTTTTATTGCGCACTAACCCTGATAAGGTCACCAGATGAATGGACATGTAAGAAGAACAATTAAAAACTGATCCAGGGACAGCTTAATGCCCTGAAACCTGTCTTACTCCGAGAAGCCAAAGCTCACTCTCAACGATTTCAGTGGCACAAAAAGCCATCCCTGCACCCGCCGTTTGACGCTCGGTATCGATTCCGAGGCTCCTCGCGCAGCGACTCTCTTCCTGCGATCAATGGCAATGTAATTTGTGAGAGGCTCTTCATGCGCTAATGAAAAACTTTGCAAAATACATTTGGTGCAGACATAAATCTCCAATGAATGCTTCCGATTAAAGAGGAAGAGATTTTGCTCTAATCATGCAGCTTTTGAAATTCCTCTTTTTGATTTTTATAAAAGCAGCAGCTAATGTTTACATAGGAGTAGGTTTTAGGTCAGCATATGGTTGGCTCTCAGTTCTGTCAGGATCTAAAAATATGAGCAAGAGAGAGAGCCCTTGGATTCTGGTCCCGTTTTGCAACCGGCCTGATGTTTTCTTTTTGTTTTTCCTCCCCAGTGCCCTTCATCGCTGCAAGGGAAGATGACGGTCAGAGTAAAACGAAGGTAAGGGTCACTGCATGTCTAATGTTTTTTGAACGTGGGATGGTTTCCAGACCTGTAAAATCTCATGTCCTCCTGCTTAAGTTCTACAAATTTTTTATCCCTTGCAAGTCAATTTATGTAACATTTTGTCCAATTCGATCACTTTTCTACTTTAGATAAGATTGGAGCGAACAATCTTTACCATAAACCCAAATCTAATGCATTTCCCAGAAGTCTAGGCCTTGCATGCCTCTTTTTACTACATTGAGCTGGTTACATGTCCCAGTATTCAGTGTGTTTTTGGTTGTTTTGTTGTCTTGCAATAATCATTACCATGAATTTGTCTGTGTATTTGGGTCTTCACAGCTGAAACACGCTCTCATCTTTTTTCATGTCAGCCTTTTACTGATAGGTTGTTGTTGTTGTAGTGTGATGTAGCTTGTCTAGGTGGAGGTTTTAGCAGAAATGCTTTTGACATTCTGGGTCAGATGGAAGGAGAAACAGAGAGCTTGAAGGCAAGAGATAAAGACGGTTCATTATATGAGCACTGTAAGAAAATATAGCAGTATTGAAATTTGTGTTTAGACCTGTCCTTGACCTAGGTGCAGCTGTGTCCTTTGGTTTTAAGAAAATTCATCTGTTTTTATCTCATGTCTCACACTTGTTCATGGAGGTGAAATAAAAAGTGAAATAGTTCAGTTTGTTGCCCTCGCTGTGGTTAAGGTTTACTTATTCATGGGTAATGAATTCAATACTGTGTTCTAATAGTGAGAAGGAGATTTTAATTAATAATTCCCACAAGGTCCTTTCAGACAGATTTAGAACGGCCCGGAGTCATGAAACAGATGAGGAGATTGACTTGATTGACTCGAGAGATGAAGGCACGGACAATTCTTCTGCACCCCCTGCTGTTAAATCAATGCTCTTCAAAGACAGGACACTCATATCACGTTCTTATGGATAGAGGAAAGAAGATTGACTGGTTATATCATGAATACAAATGAATGGTGTTGGTGTTGGTACAGCCATTGCAGTTTAAGTCACAACCAAAACAAGTTTTTTAGTTTCCCATTGGTTTTCAGTGTATATTTAGATGTTAACTTCACTGTGATATTGGTAATGGTTATCTCTATATTAAAACGTTGGGATTAATTTTTCTGTATTTTGGATGAGACATACATATGATTTTATTATATTATATTGTTTCACAAGAAAGGCAAAAAAAATGCACAGCAAAAGCACTATATTATGTTTTATTCAGATGCCAAATTATTGTTATTTGCTTGCTGTCCTTAATAGAAAATAGGTTTTAATGGTTGATTGTGACGCTTGATTTATTTTTGACTAATTGTTGACTATTTAAACATGAAAAGTGATTATTTAGTTCTTTTAGCTTAATAAAAGTTAAGTTTTAAACCAGTTTTTACAGATTCCTAAAATAGCTTTTCTTAATTATGACAGGTGGTCTAATAAATTTGTTAAGCACTGTAAATATTTCCAGCTTTGGTTAAGACCCCTGAGCACCCCGTAGAAATCTTCATGAGGTCTTCATTTTTGTATTGACAATTTCAATGAAACCTTCTTACCTTTTCATAGCCCAGTCTTGTTGACGCTCTTATTGTGCGTGCATGCCGTCACGTCCGTACAGGATTGAAGGTGGCTGCATTCAAATAATGTTTGGGGACAATTGTTTTCTTTGTTGACCGAGGTCAGAGATTATATCTTGAAATATGTGGCTCAAATCCTGTGAGTCATGAGATTTTCAACATCACACCACATGAAAGATATTCCGGCGTAGTTTTTTCATCATCAGCTTTTCAATCTTGCATGACCTTTGCTGTCAACCTATTTTGCAATAACCAGCCACACTGGCAATGCAGCCCATTGAATGACGCTGGACTCGGAATCTTAATGGCTCAGGGAACACGGGGTAAATGAAACCCGACAGGTCGCCGGAGCGTCGATGCCAGAGCCGTGCCTGAATACTTTTCCATATATCAAGAGAACACAGAGAGCTAACCTCCTTGGTCTCTGTACGGTGAAATGAAAGGCGGTACAATCAAGGATGTCTCAGAAGATTCCCCATGATTGAAAAGCACTAGGAGCTAACAAGACGGGCGTACTCATTAAACCGAAGTCCAATTAAACTTGGGCACGTAATTTCAAGCAGTCTTGCCCATGTGAGAAGACTGGTGATTCATTTTTTCCTCCGCAAACCTGTACAACCCTGTCAGTGCTAGTTTGGCCAAAGGATGTCGAGAGCCAGCTGGCAAATGTCACTCAAGCTATGTGGTATTGCTTTCAATCTCAGTGTGCTTTCACCGGGTTTTACCATCTGTGTTGAACTATTCTTTATAATGATCTTGCAGAGCCACATACAAGAGTGTTTGATGTATTTGGAGGAAATGGGACTGGGGATGGAATAATGCTTTTGGAGCTTACGAGGATCAACCGCTAAAGGATGAAAAACAGACATCACGGTGGATTATCAAGAGACCGGATCAAACTGCATCCCAGAAAACATGGCTTCACGGTAGAGCTTTGTGACACACGTTTCTTAAACTAAAGGGTATAAATGAGTCAGGATGTGAAGTTAATTCTCACCCAGCCATTGGCTATTGAATATTAATTGGTGTATCGGCTGTGAAAGACACTTCATTTTCTAAACTCTCACATGGGCTTTCAAGTAAAACTAGTAAAAAAGATTTGTGTTAGAATTCTACAAGTGGATTTTGCAGTTAATTTGACATTCCAAGCACTGTACACATACAGGCTTTCTCTTCTGGGTGCATTTGTTTTTGTCTCAGATTTTCCCGTGTTCTGCATGAGAGTGGATAGAGTTTGTTTTTATTCCTCATTGGATAGCTTTCTGTTGGTAATCATTTTTTGTAAATCTGACAGGTTTTCAAGTAGTAGATCAGGGGATCATCAACGTTTTTTGAGGCAACGACCCCCTAGATGAGAGATGCATGGAGCAGTGACCCTCTTATACTAAAGTGTGTAAACAGAGCTATTTAAATAGAATCAACCCTATTGTTGTAGCAATATTATGTAAAGACATTACATAAGCACTATTACTTTATTGTTGCACATAGGCTGAATACTTTTCTGTGTATTATTTTTGTTTTAATATAGATTGCTTGATTATTTTAAGAGATTTGCAGCATCAAAAAAAAACAGTTTACTGTGAGTTGGACAGTTAAACGTTTATTTGAACCTCATTTTTTATGAAGACTTCAATGAGATGACTGACCCTGGTTAATGGCACAAAGACTATTCTAGTGGAGGAAGGGGTTGTCTCTGGATATGAAAGAAATTCGTGCAGATTTTATGCATTCTGATGTAAAATCAGGCCGTTTAGGTGCCTTTTTTTTCACTAATTTAGAATACTGAGCTCCGTTATCTTTCTCGTGGATTAGCATTGTCGCGGATGTTACACGAAAATGAACATAAGTTTTTTCCTGCAGAGCATCATATCAGACTAAGGAGAGCTACATGATGCAACGAGTCCGCGTTATTTTTGGGGCAACACTTTTGACGTGCACCATCAGTCACGGTGCGTGTCTCATTGATTTTAAACACGTACGATAGTTCTATCACAGTTTACAATATAAAAGGGGTGTGGTGTCATTTGGCTGTAAAATTAGTGCTTTTTAGCTTTAACAAATTTGAACAGAAGTTCAGAAACATATAAGAATGTACATTATTTGCACGCAGCTTGTTTTACTTTTATCGGAAGGAAGACAGAGAATCCACTGATTCTAACCCTACCGGTTTTTATGATGCAGATGTAACGTTTATTCAATTGGTTGATTCTGCTGACTAATCGGAGGGTTTTTTCTGCATGCTCGTAGGTTAAAATTAAAATGCGCGGGAGCTTTAATGAGAACATTGGTTGTAATATTGCTGTACCCATGTTTTAACAAAAAGTTGCCTTTTAGTAAACAAAGCTTTCCTGTAGCTCAGTGGTAAGATCAAGGTTGTGGGTTTGATCCAAGGGGATTGCACATACCCATGTATAAATCTATAGGACATTGCAATGTAAGTCGATTTGGATAAAAGCGTCTGCCTAATCCATAAATGTATATGTAAACGGGAATTGGCGGACCCTTTGCAGTTCCACCGCGGACTCCCTATGGGCAGTGGACCCCGGGTTGAAGACCCCTGTAGTAGACAATAGATATACTAGTTTATGATTTTAATAAAAATTGTTTAATTTTTTACTAGAATTCACAATTTATAAAAGTTTTTCTCCATTGAGATTTACATGTTTTTGTGAGATATAGATTGATTTTACTTTATGTAACTGACATCAGGAGTCAATTTTAATAGGTTGTTTAACTTTTTCCGATAATAATATGGGCAAGGAGACAGATGTTTTTTAGTTGTTTTAAATGAAATTTAGTGGCATCTAGTGGTGAGGTTGCAAATTACAACAAACGGCTCACTCAGGAGCACTACAATGGCAAGAGGACCCGCGGTGTATGTAGATAGAATTAGCTCATTCTAAGGTAATAAAAAGGTAATATGCAAGGTCCTATACACCACTGAAGACATGGTTATGTACATTATATTTCTGATAGATCCTTCAAAAAACTACACATTGGACCGTTTAAAAGACAATATATTTACAGCAAAACATTCAATTGTGCATTTTTAATTTTTTGAAGTTTTGATTTAATCCCATTTTAATAGCCATTAAATTTAGGATTTGTGTTTTTGTTTCTGTGTGTCCCACTTGCCACTACAATACAGTAGATCGTGGGTGTATTTCCTAAATCCACTGCAGGTCGCCTTGGATCAATGGATCTGCCAAGTGAGTTACTGTTAATGTCCGAATGAATTTTATAATTTAGGTTTCAATGTGCTTTCTTGCTGTATTCGATACAAGGACTTGATTTGGTAGTTGCAATTGTGCATGATATAACCATCTAGACTTATTCTATTCTAATTAATTTGCGGTCACAATGGTCTATTTTGTCATGTTCATCTGGATTTAGAAAATGTAGACGAGGAGGAAAAAACCCTTGAGTCTGACTTAAGAAATATAGGCTAATTAAGTCAGTGCCTCCTATCCACCCCTGGCACTGAATTAAATACCTTCTGATGTGGTCCTTTCTGCCCATGCATACATTTTCCTCTCGATGCAATTATATCAAGAATCTGACAGCTCTTCTGAACCCCTGTTGTTCACTGTCTTCAGACAGATTTAAATCCATCCCCTGTTGTGTGATTATGTGTGTGTGTTGGAAACTGAGTGAGATTTTCTTCATGGAAGAAGAGAGCTGTGATCACGGGTGGCACCGTGTAACATGATATGAAGGTCTGTGGTGCATTGGGGAAGACGATACAGACCCGGGGGACACCATGGTGACACACCTTTCATTTGAAAGAAATACACAAATAAAAAGAGAGTTTGCAAAGTTTGAAAGGTGCATGGCCCTCCTGTTTTTTTTTTTTTGCTTTATAAGGGGTTAAGAAATTCAATTTGTTGTCTCGCAACTCCCTGTTGAGTGTTTGTCTGACATTTTGTTAACAGTCTGACAGTTTACCCTGTCAGAAGATTTGCATCTCTAAATTCATCCTCTTTAAAGCAGCCATCAAAAAGCGCATTTGTAATGAGTTCACAACCCTCAACCATACATTTCTAAGCAATTACTATTGAATGAGCCTGTTTTATGCATGATCTTTAGTGCGTAATTTATATGATCTATTATCTATAGGCTAAGCCTTTCTCCATTTGTTGGGTATCATTTATTATTTAAAGGGATAGTTCATCCAAAAAAATGTCATTTCAAATCTACATGGCTTTCTTTTTTCTACAGAACCTAAAAGAAGGTAGTTTGAGGAATGTTGGTTACTAATCAACCACGGTCTCCATCGACTTGCATTGGTTTTGTGTGTCCATACAATTGAACTTAAGCGAATAGGTACCGCTGTTTTTTGGTTAACAATTTTCTTTATTATATTTTCTTTAAGATGTTACCGGTTGACTGATCGTGGTCATTAGTTATACACATTAGTGGTAGAGAAAAAAACTAGTTCAATAGTTACAAGCTCTGGTAACGCTTCTTGTGTAGAGAAGTAGAGATGACCCCCTGACTTTCCAGCAAATGTGATGTGTTGTTAGTTCCTTGTGCACCTCGTTACACCTTCTGACCAATGTAATTGGCTCTCATTGGTGGTGATCGGAGATCTAAAATTCTGGTGGTTCGAGGAATGACTGAATTAGATATCTGGCAGGCCTTGTCATCTAGATTTGCTCGTCCTGTAGAGAATGATCTCGACGGCTTTCCCACTTCAGACTTCTGTGGGTTGGACCTCTAACCGTGTAATGATTCACAACGTCACCTTGATGATTCAGTTTCTCTCTCTCCAGCTCTGTAATGATGTGCCACACTCTGCCCCATGTAAAGATATATGACTTGTTTAAATTGTGCTCTCCAAGGGCTGCTCGGAGCTCCGAAATAGAGTAATTGTTAGCAGAGTGGTAGCCATAAATCAAAACCCATCTCCTTTCTTTCTTTTTCCTCTAATATACCACAGTATGACGAGGGGGGCCG
The DNA here is from genome assembly GCA_008369825.1 of Triplophysa tibetana. Lineage (NCBI taxonomy): Eukaryota > Metazoa > Chordata > Actinopteri > Cypriniformes > Nemacheilidae > Triplophysa > Triplophysa tibetana. Next base: position 15,464,645 of record CM017917.1, read on the forward strand.
CAGGACGTTGCTCGATTTGGTTTCACTCCCCAAGGAACTGAAGCTTGGGGGATCGCTCCTTCAAACTTTGAAACTGGAAGTGTGATCGATTGACTCGTTCCTCTACAGTTGGCTGCCGGCGCTGACAGCTCTTGTGGCGGAACGAAGCTCCTAATGGTCTAATTGTGCCGGGTGCTCTGGGTTACAACAGCATCAGCCGCCAGAGTTGAAAAGACTCGGTTTGAGGAAACTAATGACATGGTGCATCATGATTTATTAGTTTAAAAGCCAGAGGGTCCTTTCTGCATTTTGTTATTTTATTTTATGAGTTTAATTAAATGAAAAGAATATTCATTTGGGAAATCCAATCCTGGCTTCCTGGCCTCTGTATAAACGAGAATAGCGTAAACGATTGCCGTAATTATCAACGGTTTTCCCTTTTTCTGCCTTTGATGTAGGGTTATCGATTAAATGTCATCCATGGAGCTTCGGTAAATTGCATTGCTCATAATGACTGTGTAATTATTGGTGCTTGCTTAGCAGAGTTCTCATTATTACTGACTGATAATATTTAATGTTAGGTACATGCCACAAATTGCTTATTGGGTTAGTGACCTGGTACTATTGCACTGTGTTTTCACATAATATTTTTTTACATGATCAAATTAATCCCAACGGTCTCTCTTTTCTGAATTAGATTTAATATATCTCAAACATAAGTGGTGAATTTTTTATTGTTCGTTATGTTATAATTATGAGCTTACTAAGAGGAATTGAAGACTGTGTTACTTCATGCAGACTTTGTTAATCATTTTCAATGATATGAACAGCTGGAAATTATATTTTATTTATTTAATGGGGGGTGTGAATAGTTATCCAAAACATGATATGACTAACTCACTTTCTTTATCCCGCTTTGGACAATTCCAGGATTATGGATGTCAAAACTTAAAATATTAATTCTCAGAATGTATTTATTCAAAATATATTTAACCGTCTGTTTTTATTTTACTGAACACCTGACGATGAGTCGAGACATAAAAAATCAGTCTAAGGAAGTTGCTATATAAAAAAATGCAAGAGTAATATTCATATGTTATTAATGTGACAAAAAGATGCACATTTTTGAGAGACGACGGTTTTTTTCTAGGATTTCTCTCAGTTAAAGGGATGGTTCACACGAAGATAAAAATTATTTTATCATTTACTCTTGTCCTCTTGTCATTACCGAACAAAGGCGGCACCCATTCACTTGCATTGGATTTGTGTCCACAATGAATGGGTACCGCAGTTGTTCGGTCACCAACATTCTTCAAAATATCTGCAGAAGAAAGAAAGTCGCACAGATTTGAAGAGGTAAATGATGACAGAATTTTAATTTTGGCGTGAACTATATCCCTTTAAAATGTAAAGACCAGAAGCAATTACACCCAACAAACGGAGAAGGGATGACTCTTCATAGACCACAAAATAGTTGCTTTAATTTTCATGTGCCCATTTATGAAGAATATGGACTGTTATGATGTGCCAATTTGTGACAGAACAAAAACTGGGTGTTTAACCAAATATAGAAAACTCACCCTGATTTTGTCATCTTAAGGTTCACATTTGCATAGAATTGCTCCTTTCTTTTTGTTTATTTATTTTTCTTTGTCCCTTTTCTCCCCTCTTTCCCCTCTTTCTCTTTGTTCCCCTCTCCCTCTTTAGTATTTAGCTGGTAGTTCTTGACAGGCCCAATATTGATGGATTTTCTTGTCAAAAAGAATGATGTATTAAGTGCCCCCAGGTTGGACTTTTATTTACTTCCTGGTACTTTTGTAAACACTCATTCAGTGCCTCTAATGTTGTCTGTATCTTTGTTTGTCTTCTCAGATCCATGCTGCTGACAGACCTTCCTCTGAGAGTCAACTCGGTGAGTATCCAAAAGCTTCTTTTTTCTTTTATCCTCTGTAAAAATCAACAACATATTGTGTGGTTTTTAAAAGAAATCAGAATTCCACCGAAATAGTTTCTGTCAGACCATGAAAAAAACCTCACATTTTGTACCGTTTCATGCAGATAACCTTGTGTACTCATTTTCACTTCAAACCAAATATGACTAATGCCTCATGTGAGCTGAAAATAAGTTGTATTTTAGTTTGCTTTAGATGGTACAGCTCTCTTATGGAGTGCAGCAGGATTCGATTTTTAGGGCACAGTTAATTGATCAGCGTGCTGTATGTGTGTTTGATATTTCAGTGTAGCGAGGCAAATGAGGGTAATCTAGCTTGACACTCTGCGGAATGAACAGATCGTGGGGTTTATGACAATACCCTTCATTTTGGCTCTTGCAGTTGGCATGTTTAAACATTAGAACAGAAGGTGCGAAGCGTTTCAGATGAAAAGATGGCAATTATTTGCCCTTAACAGTTCACATATTGGCATATACTAGAACATTCAGCATACTAACTTTTCTAAAATTGTAAAGGTTAATGTTTGGCTGTAGGGAACGGCAGGAGATAGTCTGTGTGGGGAAAAACAAGGCCTAGTTAGAGAGTAATGATCTCGAAACGATGAAAGATATAGATCAAAACACTTTCTGTATAGTCTGGCTTTTCAATTATGTATGAAATTAGACCATGAAAAGTAGAACAACACGTATTCAAATGATTTTTTTATACTATTGAAAATGAATAGCAAGCTGAAAGTAGCACAGCACAGCAATGAATCGACTTCATCAAGTTAATATTGAATTTGTTGAAGTGTAATGACTTTCATACATCAAACAGTTGAAAGAAGCCTGAAGAGCGAAGAAGGTAAAATCATTTCACATTCACTTTGAAAGGTATTACTTATGTTTCAACCTGCGGTATGATTAAGAATGTTCTCTGGGCCTTTCTCATTGCGTGGAACAGTAACAATGCTTTCCGTGTTTCGTTTGTGTTTCAGGAGCAGTTGGTTGCCTGAAGCGCTTTAGGCGCATATGTCAGCAAAACATTCTTTTGAATTTTGTTTTCTTTTGTAACATTCTCAACGGGTACCAAAAGTCAAGCGCACTAGCATAATCTCTAAATTATTTCTGGATTGTGTCTGCACGGCTACAGGAGCACAGCGAAAGATACTTTAGACCCGAGCAGACCTCAAACTGGAACGTTGAGTTATAGAAGCTAGTTTGAAGTGTAATTCCCCACCGAATAAGCTTTTGTAATATATGTAGATTTTTTTCTTTTCAAGCACTCTAGTTTGTTTAGTCTCAAAGTTCTGTGCATATTTGAAGGGTTTTGTGCACCCTGAATTGGGTCACCATCAAAAAAGAACCAAAGCACGCTCCTCACCACTCCAAAGATGTGCTACCATGAAGCTCTCCAACCCTGTGCATCACAGTCACTTCACAGTTACTGTTGCCATGGCTGTGATCTCCTATCTGCCGTCTTATCTTTCACAAAGTCAAGAGCCTTTTTTTAACCTAATGAGGCATGAAGGCAAAACTGAATGGAGTTGTTGAAAAAATGATGGATGTTCAGAAAGAGATAAAATAATAAGATTGAAGTTATTTTCGGTTTTTAGCAACGCGACAAAGTGTAAAATTGAATTTTTGGTCTTGAGTGTCCTTGAGAGTGGTTTATGCCATTGAACGTACCATTGAAGTTCATCTTATTAATGCTTGTAGCACACGCTAATATGATGCACCAAGAGCCTCTCAGAACTGCACTCTGAACTTTGGGATGGGAAGAGAACAGTCGCTTGTATGCAAACTGATCTTTGAGTTTCCCGCGTTCTAAAAGATAAAGATTTCGTTTAAATAAGGCTTTAAAGTCTGTACAATTCATGCATTTATGCACGGAACAGACCGAAATGGAATTCTGTATCTTTCCCTTTGCCGACTCCCAAATCTCATTGGCGTACGAGTACATTCAAACCTACTGCCTTGAGTCATGTTGCGCCATCTTTGGCTTCAATGACATCAAATGTCATTAGTTCAAACGTGTGTCTTAAGATTGATCGACACTGACTTCAATCTTGGCAGTGCAGATTGAACATACAGTCTCCCTTCAATGATGGAGAAGCGTGGTGATGATAAAAAGGTAAACGATTACTTTAAGCTCTTAGTGTATCTATTCACAATGTGAAATGATAACGAAACACTTGAGGCATTATCTAAAGCCTTTTATTTCTGCTTCCTTCCTGTTTGGTCTCGGTATGGTTGGCAGATTCATTATATACATTTTTAGATAATTGTTTTGATCATAGTTCATCTCTGGATCTGGGACACACCCAAAAGGATGATTCGTATGAAAAATAGCTCATGTAGATTCAAGCCACTGTTTAAATTTGGATCAGCCCTGCTTTACTGATGACACAGATTTCCTAACACAACACCTTAGATGTGCAGCGTTCTGGTCGTTGTCTCCGAAATCTAATGTGATTAAGTCTATAATTATGCTTATGATGCAATTCATTGTTTCGGGCTGCAGCGACACTTTGCATTGATTCCTTGGCCGTGTACGAAGAATATTTGTCATTTCTGCCTTGGACATAACCAGTGTTTTGTTGTCATGATTTGAAGAGGTCAGCAGCATAGAGATGGTTTATAAAAAGTAAATCAGTCTCTTATATGGATCCGCAGCTTGGGTTAAGCAATCTATCGGGAGCCACAAATCTCAATTTCTATTGTCATGAGTGTTTTTTTTTTCTGGGAACTGCTCTTGAAAGTTCATGATATTACCTCTTCTCAGTTTCTCCTTTTGCTCCTCTTCCAGATACGAAGAGGTCATTGATTTAAGCAAAACTCTGCCTTTTATAAATGCCAGAGATCATGTTTACTTACTCCAACTCCTCGGAGCACTGCACAGTTTAAGAACCGATAATGAGCCACATGGATTCTGAAGGTTTATCGTGGAGCTGCCTCCAGGCCCTGGATTATTGATGCAAAGTAGGAGCTTTAAAACTGCCTTCAACGCTCATTAGTCTTTGGGTGAGATCTGTTCAGGAATGGGGACCGCAGCATTGTAATGAGCGCGATTAAGCCGGCGGGTGCTTACTCATTTTACTTCTGGTGTTGGAGACCAGGAGGTTTTCCGTTGTCCAAGTCTTGCTGAGAATCATAATGAGTGTTATTTTTTTGCTGTACCTTCAAGGAATGGAGTGTGCTCGACTTCTCTTCCTACCACACACCTTCTTTTCGCCTTGGTTTCTTCCTAAAGGCTCATTCATACTAAGAACCACTGTAACTATTTTGACTGTTTCACTTATAAATGCCAAAGCCTTTTGAATTATGATTAGTGGTGTCAATCGATTAAAAAAATGAATCTGATTAATCACACATTTTTCTGTGATTAATCGCACATAACATTGTTTTAAAATATTCTTTACAATCTAATAATTTCACATTTAATCTTCAAATTAATGTAGAAACAACAGATTTCTTTAACGGCATCATTTTATGAATGAGAGCCAACATCCTGATATTATTACTGATACTGATGTCTGTATTAAATAGATTTTTTTTATTTATTTTAACAGTGATTATAGCCATTCAAACGAATAATTGAGAGCTATCATGTCTAACAGGTAGGAAATATACACAAATTGAATAGAAGTTCTCAAACACAAATACAGTCTTTAATACTAAATTGTAAATTCAATGCAGAATAATTCCCAATAAAGCTACAAAACGCATTGAATTCCTCTCTTTTTTTGTTCTTTGATTAACATTAGTGACAGGAGTAACAGCAGCAGGTTTAAGAATGTGGTCGCTCTACGGAGATTTGACCCAACTCCCATCTTCACAACTCTTTGCATTCATTTTAGATTTTATCAAACACTAAAATGCTAGACAAAGCTGGCTTTCTGGCATAGTCTTGTGTGGTTTTATTCATTTAAGCACGAAAGAGAACTTTATACTGATGCGCTGCCCGCAGAGATTCTTACCTGTCAAGAAGTTACCATGGAATCATATTTGAAACCCTAGGCTCCCGTAGTTTTTTTTTTGGCTCTCGTAAATGCTTGCAGCGTGGAAAAACAACACCGATTATAAGCATAGCCATCAAAACACATCCAGTTTGGCCAGGATTATCCCATTATCCCAGTAAAATGCAAAGCACGTTGACTGAAAATGTACACATGACCTATCATTGCATTCGGCCAGAATGTTATGATTGGGCAAACGTTATTTTAGTCATACACCTTTCACCGACGATAATTATAAAAATATCATTGGACCAGTTTACTTATTCATTGCTTTCAGGATGTAACTAAATTTTCAGCCAACGTGATACATTTTTTTTATGGACAGGATCACCTATTCTACCTTTAAAACTCCAGCTGTTTATGACCTTTCTGTATGAGAGACTGAAATTGAAGTCACTTTTCACCGTTAATCTTCCCCCCTGCTGCACTTCTGAAATGTCATGCATATTCAAACCTTTTCTCATGTTTTGGTTTTGAGAGCACTGTTACTTTAAGCACCAACTCCGAGGTACTAAAATCAAGGAATCGTTACAGATTCAGTGACCCGTAGAAATGTGGCGCCCCAGTCGTCCTTTATGAATATTCATACTTTTTCATTTTCTTTGCCAGAATGCTTTTCATCTCATTCTCAAACCTAAGATTGAATATAGTGGCTTTTGAACTAATAACCGATACGTGCCTTCTAACGTGGCTTAAATAAAGTTTTTGGTTGATACAGCCGGCCTTATTACTCATGTTGTCTTTCTCTCTTTATTTGATTTCGTCTCCATCTCTTTTCATCATTGTCTTCTCTGTACTCCTTTGATCTCTTTCATTTACTTTTTCCTCCAACTTCCATTCTCTCTCTGAACAGCACATTACTCAGGTGTGTTGAAGGGGATCGAGCGGCTTTGCATACGGATTTGATTTGCTCCAAATCGTTACATCTATAGCACCACAATGATGTGAGTCACTGGAGCGCAGCCAGTCTTCTGCTCAAACAATGAGGATGTGCAGTGCCACCACTCCTCGAAATGAGCCGTCGACGACCTTCCTGGCTTTTTTGTCACCTGACAATGAGCGTGCAAAATCCACTCTTGACATTTTCATTGTTCCTCCTTAAAGCTTAATGGTGCCACTTGTGTGGGTCTGTCTTAGGAAGACGTTTCCTGTGACTGTTCAAACAACAGTCATGTCACGATTTGGTTAAAAATCGTGATATTATGCTTCGCGTCATTTTTAGGTTTCCATCTGGAGAGCGACATCAAGACCTATCGACTAGGAATGAAACTATTTCTTAGTTTTTGTGTCGTGTTTTTCCCTCCAGTTGTCACTGTTTGCTTGTTTGTACATTTAAATCAGCAGGTCCTAAGAGGTGTTGGACAGCGTCCGGTGCACCTGTTCAACTGACGTTCCCAGTGGTGTCAAATCACCGGCGATGGCACGGGGTGACTGTCCTTTACGCTTCCCGCCATCTCAGGCAAGGCGACCTGTCAGCCTGTGTTTGTGCCAGGTGGATGGATCGTACCACTGCGCTCACACATGGGCAGTCACCTCAATTTCTTCGCATTCGATCGGGCGTTCGATTTGCGTGTGTGCTGAAAGGTTTTAATCTCTTTATTGATGAGATGGGACTCTTTATCCCCGCATCATTGATTAGAGACCCTTTAGGTCTGTGTGGCTTCTGTTAATGGTGGAAAAGGCCAGAGATGAGAAGGGCAGGGTGGGGAAGATGGTTAAATGCCATATTTTGCTCTCACTGCCACGATTCCTTCAAACGTCGTCTATAAGTACTATAGAGGCTGTGACCTGCCGTAGACGCTCTTTAAGCCTTGTTGAACTAGCAAGTTTTGCAGCCATTTTCACACCTCAGCCAGCACCATATGTCTCTACTGCCTGGCCTCACAGTTTTGCTGTTTGGTTTAAGACCGTATAAATGCACACAAAACACGTTCAACTTTTTTAGCTGATCTATGCGAGGTGGAGCTGTGGTAATCTTGGTTGCTCCTGGGTTTGTTGTGCACAATATTTTTAAATGTCTTTTAACAGCCTTTTCTCAAAAAAAGATTAATCAACCAGCTGTTACCCTCTGAGCCATCCTCTGCAAAAGCACTTTTTTGGCTGAAATGTCCAGTTTTAAGGGGTAAAATTGGCATGCAGAGACAATTTAATACAATTCATAAAATGAATAGATGCAAATTTAAAATTTTTATTGGGTGAGCGTTGTTTGGCAACAGCAAATGCCTACAGTTAAGATAATTAACTTTTGCATTAGATGGAAGAATTGTTTATTCTAAGGAAGATGATAATTTTGAATGCTTATTGATCATTTGTGTTTTACCACAGAGTCTGTTTTGTCACAACCATATTTAGTCGCTCACATTTATTTCCCTGCTGTCTAGCTCTACCTGGTCTCAGATATTTACAACCCTTTGGCGATAAGTGTGCTATTTTCCCCTTGACAGTTTTTAGTGGCCTCTTTCTCATTCTGTTCCTCTATCTACTGTTCTCCATAATCTTCTCTCTTTTTCATTATAATAAATAAGCAAACAAAATCTTGTCTTACTGTTTTCTGCTATGTTGCTATAGAACTCATTTTAGGTCCTGTCGTCGCATGGTTTTACCCTGTTAAAGGAAAGGTTCAACCAAAAGTAAAAATTCTGTCTTCATTTATTCACCATCAAGTTGTTCCAAACAGGGACTTTAGTATATTTGAGTATTATATATCGAAGTTGGAAAAATTGCTTTTTGAATTTCTTTGTTCTGTTGAACTAAAAAAGATATTTGGGAATGTAGGACAGGAAACAGTTACGGGGCACTTCTGACTACAATTGTGGTGGCCAAGAATTGTTTGGTTACAAGCGTTCTTCCAAAATTTTTCTCTGTGTTCATCAGAACAAATACATTTATACAGATTTGAAACAGCTTAAGGGTTACTAATTTTTTGTTTTGGGTGAACCGTTCCTCTGAGTCAGCGGGTCAGGATCTGATTTCAGTTTCGGTTCTCAGGTAGATGCATTGCAAGCTGTCCTATCTACGATGTTTCATGTTAGTTGATTGACCTCGGTGTGAATGTAATGATACACCTGCATTCATCAGATGCTTTTGTTTGTATTCCACAGGCTTTGTTCTCAGTTTTTTGGTGCCTTATTAGATACCTGTGTTTCTGGAAATTGAGGCCCCTGAGAATGAAAGATAGGCAGAAAAAAACAGGGCATTTCTCTGAATGTGATACTTTATATGGAGGAAACAATACAGGTGACTGAATTTCAATTCTCTGGTGTCTCATCCAATACATCTTTTATCCGAACGATTCGGCCCCTTTATCTCTAGAGTCACACCCTCTGTGGAATACAGATTTAGGAAAGAAGGGGCTGAATAAGAGAGAAAAAGATAAAACTAAGCAAGATTCTGTGTAATCAGACAATGCCAAATAAAGCATTAAAGTTTCATTTTAGTTATTTTTTCTTTTATAGGTTATCACTCGCTATGTTCTCGGTCATGTGGCATCTGACTGTGGCTAAAGTTCTGCTTTTTTTACCCTAACACATCACATTTGTGAGCATATCACTTAAATAGAATTTAAATGAAAGAATTAAGAAATTTCATTCATGAATCACTTCAAATAAGCTATTTTACAGAAGGCATGCCATAAAATACCAAAACTATATAGAGGCTCAATTATTAAAAACAAGGCTTGGATGAGAGTTGCAAGGGACAGTTATTGCATTTTAAGTATTTGGATGGGGTCACGAAAACATTTTCTGTGTTAAAGCCAAACTATAATTTGATACGCTACTTAATTGCATTCCACCGTCTTAGGTCCCTCATTCACACATTTAAAACATACAAAGCTGATAGCGGCCAAGCTTGTAGAGAACAAGACTGATGTAAGGTCAAGAAGTTGAGAGTTCCATTTCCGTCTCTCTCTTGTTCCGCTGTTTGATGATTAATCGAATGCCATTAGAGTAGAGCCCACACCAGTTCAATTCATTCTTAATTGCATTCTTTTTTTAAATACTGCTCTGTCTGATATCATTGAAGCATTAGGGAGACATTGAGAGATTGGCAGTCACCTTATCTATAATGTTCTCTGGTTCTGAATTGCTGTTATTACGGTGGCATCTAGCTTTGCCAAGAGAGAGATGAGTGAAAATGTTCTTTAGGCTTTGAAAACATCTGGATATCACGATGGAGATAGGATGCATAAAAGGATGAGCGTCAGAGTTTATGACAAGAGAGGACCGGGCCTGGACATATGTTTTAAGTTTGTATTTATGTTCTTGTGGTCTGTAGTCGACCATGAGGTGGCTGCCAGTCTTTTACTTCCGTGGTATTGTTTGTTTATTTTAATTAAACTTTATTGAATGTTCGCCGATTCCCGCCTACTTCCTTACCTACTTTAAACTGTGTTTCAACCGTGTTTTTGTAAATATGTTATCTCCTTCAGCATAGAAGCGGAAACATGACGACATCTTACCCCAGTGTTTGCCACCGAAGCACTTCGAAATGGATGGTGTAGTGACCCATTGGCTGCAATTTGTGACATGACCACTATGTGCCTTTAAATTTTATAAACTGGACCTGGAGTCAAATTTGATCATGCAAGATTTCACACGAGAATTTAATGATGGTTCAACTGTGCCTATGGTTTTGAAAAGGAGCCAATTAAACATTTTCTCCGACTCATCCAGCACCATATGTCCGTGACTACACGCACCTCATACACTTGCACGTTATGAATACAATTCTGGCCAAGACCTTATCACGCCTCCTGTACACAGACGCATACAGGCACACAAACTTTGAAGCGAGCACAGCGCAAAGACTTTTAAAAGCGGGGCCGTTCTGTCGGAGGCTCCATGATACGAACTGGAAACTGCAGCGAATGCCGTACGTTTTCTTTATAAGCTTCTTTCCCTGAGGCAGGCAGATCTGTCGGAGATGGGCACAGCGAGGTTTAGAAGGTAAATCCCCTTCCTATCACAGCCAGCAGATCAATAGCAGCTTTGAGGTAGAGAAGGACAGAACGGAGACAGCAGGCAGCAACACTAAATTAAAGCTGTTTGACATCACATTACAGCTTCTGCTGCGGTCCTCTGCATTCTTGCCCTTGCCCTTGAGTGGACGCGGGGTCCGAGTGCATACCCAGACGGTTTTGTCTCATTTGCTCCTTGTTGTGAATTCATATAAAGTGAATGAACTCGAGTGCTAGCAACGGCCTTCATGAATTAAACATCAGCACAGTCACAAGGTCGTGCATTAAAGGGGTCACATGACATGGCTTAAACGAAAATAATTGTTTGTTTTAGATGTAATGCAATGTGTATACACAATTGAAGGTTAAAAACGCTGTATTTTCCAAATTACGTTCATGTTTGTATCACCTCTTTTTCGAGCCTCTCTGAAACGTGCAGATATTTTACAAAGTTCATCGCTCTGAAAAGCTAGGTGTGGTATGATTGGCCAGATAACCAGTGCATAGTGATTGGTCGAATACTGCAAGCTATGATGGAACATCAGGTTGCAAATCAATTGTACTGACAGGTCACCCACCTTTCTTGCGTATGTATTTCGGCGGTTTTAGTCAAATCATATCACAAACTGAGGTAGATTGTTGGTTGTGGGTGTGGTTATACAAGGCGTTTCAGGCAGGTCTGGGTGAGCATTCGCTTTTTGATAATTTTTGCAATTTTACGAATATAATACATTCATGGGCAACTTATAACACACCAAAGTCAAAGAAAAACACGTTATCGTGCCATATGACCGCTTGTGACTAGCTGTGAATTACAAATAATGCAACATTTTATCAACATTACCTTAACCTGTTGCGAGCAGCTAATGTTTACTGGCTTTATGGTGTGTTTTGGGAATTTCCGAGAAGGGAATATTTCAGCGCGCAGGCACAGATGTTTGTTATTTTGTGAAATGGTGAAGGCTTTGTTTTCTGAATATTAATCTGGCTATGCTCAAATAATTGTACAAAGTGATATCACGGTGTTTTGATCATATGTTTTGTGGTGTTTTGATGCCAGAGTTGTGTAGGTCAGTCAATAAAGGCACACAAAGCAACTAGATGTGAGGTACTGATTTAGCGGTTCCAGGTTTTGATCTGCTCGCACCAGATTGTTTCTTTACAACCACTAAATTGACAACGTACAAGAATGCAGATCCAAGATGTTTCTATGTGTTAGATACAATCTGCCCATAAACTGTTTTACACAATTGCCCACCTGGTCTGGTGGTCATTGCACCTGCTTCTGAACAAGGGCATGGACTGAGGCGCACCTACAGTTTTTGCACATGTCAGCTGTTTTCCACATTCTCCCCATCCCTCAGCAAAATCCTTTCAGGGGAATATTACGAAGCTGTCGCTTTCCACGTGCGGCTCATCTTGTTTGTGTTGTGAAAAATGAGCCTCATTTCTCAGAGCTGCGTAAAAACCTCTCGCAGGAAAAAACGACTCGCATATTTTCATAATTTATGGTCTGTGGAATTCTCTTCACGGCCACATTTTTGTGCAAATGCTCCAAAAAAAGGAAAACCTAATAAAGAGATCGAGAGAGTCGCGGCTGGCAGGATGCCTTGTGAGTGGAGCTAACAGGAACAGCGCTCGTATGATAAAGTGTTTTCAAGACTTATTAAACAAGTGACTCTTTGCATTGCTTTGTGGTTTTTATTCCACAACGTGCTTTTGAGTTTTTCTCAGTCAGGGAAACATATGAAAGCAAATGTAATTCTCTAATGCATGCTTCGGATTTAGGAGTATTTTTTCTGTGTGTGTGGGTGTTGTAATGTAATGAAGTGGAATACATCAGACATCTGCATTTAGCTGTTTTTATGGTTTTGTGAAATACATTGCACCTGCACCAACTCTATCAGATACCTGATTGTATTAGGCTACATTACTTTTAATGCTGTTTGATTTACTTTCTTTATTTCTTATCTGTTTATACTTTCTAGTAGACCTTTATTGGTGCGTTAATAGCCAAATGAAACAAACATGGAGCTATTGAACCCTTTTGTGTTACGATATGACACCAGTGGGCTGAAGCTCAGTTTTTGTTTATGTTTGGCGATGCTTCAGTGTTGATGTCGCAAAGCCCTGCTGGTTTGATGATAAATCTAAAGTTCATGTAAAGGTTGCATGGACTGTTGTGACATTAGAGAAATGTCACAGATTGTTCTCTGTGTGATCGACGTCTTGGCGTGTTAAATCGAGTCTAATTACACCCGTATCAGAGTCACCACTCGCAGACCTCAACGGAGTCATTTCTCATCACATCCACTTATAAGCCATGATTCATTTGACATCCTTATTGCGAAGTGATTTGTGAGCATTGTTTGTTTTCAGATCTATTTATATTTTATTCCTTTATGGGTTATTTAAAATAGAGGCTGTGTTGAATTGAGCGTTGTAGTCCGGTTTGTATTGCACTGCATAGCAGCAGCAGAACTGTACAGACTCTACAACAATTTAGATTTTAGTTTTGTACATGTAAACCGGTCTACATTTATTATGTATTAGGGGCATTTTAAATAGGACGTCTTTGTTGTGATGATATTTGTATTGTTTGTGTGTTCGAGCCTTTGTCTGAAGACAATTTTCTAATCTACTTGGGATAGACAATAAAGCTTTTTAAATTGAATTAATGTTGTGTATTCCCTTCTGGAGTACTACTAAGTCGCGCGCCTCTAACTTAAAGCTCATGCACCACTAACTGTGGCTGCGTCAAAGTTCGGTAAAAATTATTCGGCCATTTCACAAAGTCGGCCGAACATTCGGTGCATCCCTATTGAAATCGTTGTGTGCCTTAGCCACTTGAGATTACATTTAGTTAGTAGAATATATTCAAAGATATTAGATATGTGCTATGATATTGTATAAAACTGAAGACACAACGCTTGACTAATGCTTAACCCTGAACAGTTCCACTGTCCAGTGTTTACAACTTTTTGTTTTTAAAAAAGAAAACTAAAGGGAATACATTTTGTTTTTCAGTTGAGAATCAAAAACATATTTGGAAGAATGTTTGTAACCAAACAGTTCTGGGGCAAGCACTATTGACTACTATAATAGAACAAAAATCTACTTTGGTGGTCAATGGTGCCCAACAACTGTTTTCTTACCCACACTCTTTAAAATATCTTCTTTTGTGTTATAAATAACAAAAACATTTGTACACATTTGAAACATTTTGGGTGAATATCCCTTTAAGGTGAAATGTTGAGTGCTTCCTAATATGCCAATTTCTATAATTTTTTTTAATAGTCTATAGAATCTGGAATTTTTAGTTTTTAAAGAAAAAAAATCCCAATGTCTTTCCTATACTTGGAGTTTGAAGTGAATGTTTCCTAGAGATGCAATTGCCATCGCAATAAAATCGTTCTGTCACAAACTAAATGTCATTCCTTAAAGGTCTCAAAGGAATCTCTGTGAGCTCCACAGAAAGCAAATGAATCTTCTGACATGTGGTTTCTCTCTACATTTGTTGTAGAATTGAGAGACGTCGTGTTTGTCATCCACAGCCAGAGGAATTCATACCATGTCCAACAGGCAGAGAAACTCAGAACAGACCTTCTCCAGCAGACACGAGCACTTCAACAGGTACCCGACACTATTCATTACCTTCCCCACAATTTCATGACGGTTTTACCTTATGGTTGGCATGGTTTCACATGAAGTTAATGTAATTATAAGGGTTCAGAGAGACGATGTGTGCAGTTCTAGACTCAACATTTATAGCAACTGTCATAAACCTTTTACCAAGACAGGTGTGCACAATTATATTTTTAATCTACTATTACAGGTATTTTGAATAAAGTTTTTTTTTTTAATTGTGCAGTTCCCTTAATAGGTTTAGCTTTTATTGTCATAAAAGCAAGTTTCTCGTATTATTCGTAGCACGTCTTATCAGACATTCTCATTTCAGAAAGCGCAAGAATGGATAATAGTGAAATTGTCAGAAAGTAAAGTGGTGTGATTGACATTTCATATCTAAACAGCTTTATCGCAGTGAGAGATAGTGCTGGGTTCAGCCTTAGCGTTTCAGCCTCCACGGTGTGTTTCATTATTTCCCAGGATTCCTTGAGAGTGAAAATATAATGCATTGTGTTTCTTCCAGCCCTCCGAACTTCACCTGATCATTTAACGCTCCTGTAGACAAACTCTTTCTGACTGCCTGTTTTTAAAAGCCGATGTGCCAAACTGCAATAACCTCTGAGCTCAGCACCAGTTCACTGAGCCGTCACCCTCCGATCCAATCAAAACCAGATTAAGAATGCTCTCTTATCCTCTGCCATATCTCTTCTGCTTCCTCTCATGTTAGATGTGTTCTATTTGAAATCTCTCAGTTCACCCAAAAAAGGAACATTCCTTCATTTAAATGATGGACATAAATAACCAAAGATATATGATGAGATATATTAAAGGGATAGTTCACCCAAAAATGAACTTTCTTTCCTTATTTACTCACCCGCTTGTCATTTCCAACCCGTGTGACTTCGCTTTCTTCAGCAGAGCACAAAAGAACTTCCTGAAAAATGTTGGCAGCTGAACAAAGGCGGTACTCATTGACTTGCATTGTACAAACAAAAAAACAATACCAGTGAATGGGTGCCGCCATTGTTCCATTACCAACATTCATGCAGACGCGATTTCTTTAAGACTGCAAGGAAGCTCAGCTTCCCCTATAATTGTCAAAAAATGAATGGTCAAATATATGTACTATTATGTTAACATTTTATTTACTAAAAATGCGTTAAACACGTTCATCTCGAACGAAAACAATTTCGTTCAGAATCAGCTACTTAGGTCGGCTGACTCGATTTCCTTCTCATTCATTCCCGTAGCGTACAGTGCATTACTCTGTTGAAGCCCAGCGTCCATTGACTTCAATGGGGCTGCTTTAAACAGTTTTTTTCAGTGCTTAGAAACAAGACGGTCATTGGATAATGCTGCGATTATGTTCCGCCCACGGACGCTCAGTGGGCTGGCCCGGACTCCGAGCGTCTGCGTGATGATTGGAGGGTCTGTCATCTCTTTTTAATCCACTTTTATGTCCTAAAACGCTCGTTTTTTGGGGTCGACAGCTTATAAAAACGTATTTCTTGTTTTTTTTTAGCTTGTTTGCTATACACATTGTCACATATCAGCTTTTCAACGTTTTTTTTTTTTTGTTATAAATCATAAATGACAAGGAGGCGGCAGCTTCTCGCAATGCAAAGAGACGGTTGGTGTGGGCGTGGTCTTCAGATTATGATGCGTATCACTCAGTGTCTCCATTTCCAACTCAGTCCCATCGCGGATTTTGCATGTGTAGTCGAAAGACAAACTGCTGCAACCTTCATCGTATATTTCACACAATTTCACACATCATTCATTGTTTCAGTTTAACTTAATTCCCACATTTCCTCCCGTTGAGTTAAATATATATATATATATTAGATCCTTTGTTCATTAATTCATATAGTCTGAACTAGCCAGCTAGCAAACTGCACACGATGGCAGACAGTGCTAATATTGTCGACCTGAATTTGGCAGAGCCATTAGAAAGTCTTCCTTACGAGGAGAAACTTAGAATTAAACAGCAGGGCAGATCAACACCTAAGATTGATTTAGTGCAAAAGATAGGGAAAAGTAACAGGTCTTTTCAGCTCTCCTGGTATGACAAAGTTAGCTCGCTGACTGGAAGTGCTGTGAAAAAGAAAATGTACTGCTGGCCATGTCTCTTGATGAAACCATCTCATGGATGTGTTGTTTGGTCAAAATTGGGGTTTGGAGATCTGTCAAACTTTGACAGGGCATATAAAAGGCATGAAAATAGCAATGAACATGTGAGTGCATGTGCAAGATTAAGTTGCATGGGCAGGATCAGGGTTGAGCATGCAATCAATGAAGGTGCTCGCATTCTAGTGGCTAAACATAATGAAACTGTTAAACAAAACAGGGCCTTCCTAAACCGCCTTATTGATGTGACATCCTTGCTTGGCCGGCAGGAGCTGTCATTTAGGGGACATGATAAGAGTAGTGAATCATCCAACAAGGGGAATTACAGAGAGTTCACAGAAACATTAGCTAAATATGACTCTGTCCTGTCCACACAATTCGAGTCCTCAACTGTGTTTTCTGGTATGTCACACACTATTAAAAATGACTTGATCTCTGCTCTTGCAGCCACCATTTCTGATCAGATCAGAGATGAAATTCAGGATGCTCCCTTTTTTGGATGGCAGGTGGATGAAACCACTGATATATCCTGCCGTGCCCAACTCTCTGTCATTGTTCGCTATGTGGATAGTGCAGGTAAAATTCAGGAGCGCTTCATTGGATTTTTTTATGTTTCTGGGGGGCGAGATGCTCAGTCCGTTTTTGATGTTTTAAATGAGAACATGCAGGGCTACAATTTTAAGGATAAGCTTGTGGCACAGACCTATGATGGGGCTGCTGTCATGGCTTCAGCTCTCAATGGTCTCCAGGCCAAAGTGAAAGCAATAGCCCCCAGTGCAATGTTTGTGCATTGCTATGCACACAGACTGAATCTGGTGCTGTCACAGGGGGCCAAATGCTTGCCTGAGTGCAGAATTTTTTTTGCATCACTCTCTGGGTTTGCCACATTTTTCTCAAAATCCACAAAGAGGACGTCTTTTCTGGAGTCTGCAGGCTGCTCAAGGTTGCCCAGAAACGCTCCTACTCGATGGAATTTCACATCACGGATAGTGAGCACCGTGGCAAACAATTATGATGGCCTCCTGGAGACAATTGATAACATCATTGCAGATACGACAATGGATGATGATACACTGGATTGTGCCAAAGGCTTCGTGAGGAAACTGGAGGATTTTGAGTTTGTGTTCATGTTGTACACATATGAAGAAATCTTCTCTGAGACTGATGTGGTCTTTGATATTGTCCAGCAGAGAGCGATGGATGTTCTTTACTGCAAGAAAAGAATTGAGTCTCTTCTTGCATTTGTCAAAGAGAAGAGGTCAGAGGGGGCTTTCCAAGCTGTTTATGCCAAAGCAGCAGATCTCACATCAGACCTAAGAGATGAGCCCATGAGAAAGCGCCGTCTGACCCAATTGCAGGATCCCCAAGAGCGCTACAGAAATCTGTACATGGCCATCCTTGATAACATCTTGGAGCAGATTCCTCGACGTTTTTCAAATTTGGAAAGTATGCTTTTCTTAGAATTAGTCAATCCAGGGAAATTTGATGACATGATACAAGCATTTCCAGAGGAGGCCTTCCAAATTGTCCTGAAAAGTTATGGCCATCACTTTGATTCAGGGAGACTGAGGTCTGAACTTCAAGTCCTGTATTCAGATCAGGACTTGCAGAGTAACAGGGGAAAGCTGTGTGATTACTTGGTGTTCCTTAAAGACATGGAGTTGGACAGTGCAATGCCTCAGCTTTAAAAAACTGTTCTCATTAGTGGCAACAATTGGAGCTACATCTGCAGGTGTAGAAAGGAGCTTCTCCTGTTTAAAGCGGCTCAAGTCCTACACCCGTAACACAATGGGCCAAGGCCGTTTAAGCAGCCTAGCTCTGCTGGCCATTGAGAGGACACTGGTCAAGTCACTGGAAAAGACGCCTAGTTGGTACGACAGGGTTACAGAGCATTTTCTTGAAAAGGAACGTAGGGCAGAATTTACATATAAATAAATGGACAATTTTTATGATTTAGGCCGAAAATGAGCTTCCCCTCTTTAAAATATCAGCAGCCGCCACTGCATTCATGGATATATCATTTGTGTTCTACAGAAGACAGGAAGTCATACAGATTTGCAATGACAAGAGATTGAGTAAATGATGACAGAATTTTTGCACTTAAAGATTGCTAAAGCCCCCCATATCTTCTTTTGTGTTCTGCAGTAGAAAGAAAGTCATACAGGTTGTGAATAACTTGGAAGTGTCGGAATAATGGCAGATTTTTTATGTGATATTCTGTTTTCCTGTGCAGTATGTTACAATACGATGCAAACCTTGTACAACTTTGAAGATCACAAAAAAGAAAAATCTTTAAAAAAAAATAAGCTATGCAGAAGGCTATGTATTAACTAAAATGTCATGCTTAAAACACATTAAAAGAAACTATTCTCTCAGAACATATTGTTCCTTATTGATTTAATGCGTGTTTATGACTTGCCACAAGATGTCAGCACTGATCTGAAAAACGAGACAATTTCAGTGCAGTCCCCATGCATGGCAATCTCCACAGAGTAATTTGAATCTCATTAGTTGGAGCTATCAAGTCTAATATTTATTTGCTACAGAGAAATGCTCATACATCACATCCTTAAACAGACATGCACATCAGTTCCTATCCTCTCTCGATCTGCCCATGAACTCTGATAGCTCCAGTAATGTCTGTCTAAATTGTTCTGTAGATTGATCTTTTTGCTCCATGTGACTGTATACTGTAGTGTTGTAGAGCATCACTCACTGACACTCAGATGCTAGTGTGCAGCCAACAGTGACTGTTCTTGGCTGTGGGGTATTCGTTCCGCCACTGGGGGGCCAAAGCAGCAAAACAGTGGGGGAGCGCCCATCGTCGAATTCAATGAACCAAAGACCAACAGAGACTGTAGGCAGACTCACTGAGCTATTCAATCCATCAATTTTAAGGCCGTGACTACATGACATGTACAGCCACGGAAAAAATTAAGAGACCGTTTCAAAATTATTTCTGTTTTTCTCAGATTACTATTTATAGGTCTGTGTTGATGATCATTTTGTTTCATTCTTTATACTACTAACAATTTTCCTTCCAAGTTTCAAATACAATTATTTTTTCTATCTGCATTTATTTGTTGAAAATGAAGAAACAGGTCAAAATAACCGAAAGGATGCTCTATGTTTTTTCAGACCCAAATACTGCAAAGAAAACAAGTTCATATTCGCTTTTAAAGAATACAACAGGTTTATTTGTACATGTATTTAGAAATTACTTTTTTTTTCATGTGATGTTGAAATTCAACTGGAATGGCTACAATACATCTAGAAAATATCTATTTTTTTTCCAACCTTTATCTTTATTGTCGTTTTTATCATTCTGTGTGTGAATGGTGTTTACACTGCTTGCCCCTCAGAGTCCATCCAAATGGGATGACGCTCAAATATTTTCATAATAGTTTCTGACCTATCTTTTTACTTCCTTTCATTTTGATACTGATTTGTGATTGGTCTTTATATCTACTACTATTTCATCCTATACAAAGGCATCAGAGATCATATGATATTTAATGTTTCTTGCACATAACCGACAAGACGTACAAGAAATTAGGTTTTTTAATTGTTATGGCAAAAGATTTCCTAAACTCTGTTATATTAAGCATTATTGATATAACAACTCAAATATGCATCCTGATTCCACCGAAAAGTAACTGAGGGAGTTTGTTTTAATCCAAATGACTTGGAAATGGCAACAGGGTCATTTATTATAGACAATAAGGAGGATGTGATTAGTGTCTTCCATCAGCTCCAATTTTCTCTAATGAATTACTCCGATACACAGTCACGGTTGGACCGCATAGCCTTTAGCAGGTCCGTGTGATGTATCACATTTGTTTCAATCTCTATTGTAATTAGGCTGAATGGACGGAGTACATTAGGCAAGTCAATCCGACCTCACAACTGAAATGCATCCACATAATGATTTGTATTAGTTTGACCTGACATGCAGCTTTTTAAAATATACTTTAGATGCTGGTGGCCGACTGGGAAATTCTCTTCATGTATGTTTTATGACCTTATACAATCTTAAAAGATTTGTTTAATGAGGGCGTTGTCCATTCTCTCCTGTAAGCGATTTGCCGCCGGTCAAAACATGCCACCAATGTTATTAAGCTGTATTATCAGCTGTTTTTCCAAGCCGTCACTGCAGTTTGGCAAGCGTGGATTAGTTCTTAGGTTCATTTATCACCCACATACTCTCGGGGTAATATTCTACCCAAGGCCTGACATTTAACCACGTTTGAATCCCTTTTAGATTAAGGAACTGATTGCACAAAGAAAATGTCAGTTTGTTAGAAATGGCACGAAGGGTAATTACTGCATGCATAATCGGAAAGGTGACCTTTTCCGCTAGCGACAAAACCTTAATTTGTTTGCAGTTTGAAACATTAGGGACAAAGTTAGAAGAATTGGCGTCATGAGGTATGCTTTAACATTAGCTATGTGTTGCTTTCTGTGTTTTAGGACACACAGATCAAACGCCAATTAGCTTCTTATTTCTCACCTGTCTGCTCTCTGGCGACCATTTGAATAAATCTGAGCACCCTTCTGTTTCTGAGAGGTTACACAACGGTAACAGGGTCTCGCTGACCTACATCATCATCTTCACACTGAGTCACACTATAATCAAAGTCGCTTTTACACATCCTGATGAGCAGCACGAAGTGTCACAAAGTCCTCTCTTCTCAGCTCTATATTTAGTCATTATCATGTCTTTTTCTTGGATATTAAGATCAAGCTGCTTGGATGCATGCGATGTACACTGGTATTGAATATGTGTTATGAAAGAGAATTGAAAAGCGTTTGCATGTGCGTTTGTTTAATCAAATGTATTTAAATGGCTTGGTGATTTTGTTCAAATATAAAGGAATTGAGTTTTGGTGACTAATTATGTTGTGAGAGTTTGAGTCATAAAAGGATGCTGTAAAATCTTGGGTAAATTTAAAGTCATCTGTATCAAATTAATTTCAGCTTAAGACGTAACATCAATATAAGAGCTTGAGTAAATACTATTTAGTCAGGACAAAATGACATCATCCTCTACAGGAGAAATGACATTTACAGAATATATTGTATCAGAATATTGTAACAGGCAGGTTTAGTTCCTTTAGACAGCCGAAAAAAAGTCTGTCTGAGAAGATGCATCTCTATTCCTGTCTGTCCTTGCATATGTAGCTACAGTCTGCGATTCTGCAATCCCTGATAGCTGTGAGAGTTCTCACGGTATCTTTCCATTACTGAAAGTAACAGAGTGTTTGTCTGTTTCAGAATGCCCCTATCATCCTGCTCCTGCACAAGCTGTCAGATACAGAAGGAACATGGAGTATTCTCCCATTGCTGCCTTAGTAAGTGACGGAAAAAATTTACAGGCATCACAGACACTCTGCAAGGTGAAATTTACAAAAGGACGATCCCGTTATTATAAATGATATATACAGCCAAGGAAATAATTGGCAGAAATATCCAGGTTGACAGCGCTATTAACGTTGATACGTCTAGCTTCTGTCGAATGCGCATTAACCAGAGGCTTGTTTTTCCGTCAAATGACGGGGAGGAAAGTTCCGGCCAGAGTAGATGCTATCCTATTGGAACGAAACAAAAAATGCCGCGCTCGTCACTGGATCTTATGACACGCCTGCGGCATGCGCATTCGAGAGGTGACGGAAGCTAGACATCAACGTTTATAGCACTGTCAATATGGATATTTCTCTTAAACAAACGCATTGATTCGATTCAGATTCGCTTCTCTTCCAAGTTCTTCGTTCGATTGGAGCTTCAAAATGTCGACACCCATTCTACCGCTTGGAAGTACAATGATATGTGGCATTGTTACCCGACTTCATTATTCTTCATTATAACTCCAAATGTACCGTATTTATAAAACACAAAATATGTATAAACACAAAGTGCACACAACACTTATTGAATATCTTTTAAAATGAATATAGATTTAAATAAATGTGTTAAATTATACCCAAACACAGTCCGAAAGTAAACTTCAGGCCAAGTGCTTGCATCCGTTAGAACCGTGTATGTATCAGCAGGTGTATTTCATTAGGCTCGACGCTGAACTCTGCAGGCCGGTAGATCTCTAGGAGCAGGATTGGGCACCCCTGATCTAAGATTTGCACTTTACATTTACATTCATAATAATTAAAATTAAGTTAATGAAAATATTATGCATTAACTACTGTGGCTTATTTAAAGTCAATACTGGTTTATGTTTTTGATTTTCAGTGTTGATAAAACAGACTGTTCTTTTCTTCAGCTTTTCGTCTCATTTTGGTAAGAACTGCTCTTGGATCATGTTTCTGGAAGAGGACACCAGGGTGTCACTTGAAAAACTTCATAGAGTCCTCCGAAAATTTGACAGCAGAAAAGTAAGAACTTTCGGTGATGTGACTCTTTGTAAAATGCATCCAGACTTTCATTTGGATGCTCGATGCCAAAGAATATATGGGTCTGTAATGTGCCGTGCCACTTTGTTCCGTATCAAATTAAACAAGATGTGCTTGTGGTGTTCTCGTGGTAAACAGCACTGTGGTCAGGACTATTTTCTCCTAATATTGTTTTTTACAAAGGGTTCCACATGTGCCAAATCTAAAAATGCTTAGTTAGGTTCCTAACTTTTATTAGATCACATGAGTAAGTAACAATATTATTGAACAACATGTAGTTTTTATTTTGAGAAGATGTTTACACTGTGTTTTAGGCCTTATATTCTGTATCATATGCCGTGTGGGCCCTGTAGTACTATGGACACACGCGTTTCTGCTCATAATTAAACATTGTTGATCATTTTTAATAACTATAATATTAGCATTCATAACTATAATATTATATAATAGCATATACTGTTAAGAGGATCACAGATTGCTTGCATTATAAATGGCATCTAAAAGCCCTTTAAGCCTTTCTGCCCAAATAACATGAATTATTGTATATGTCAAACCCTAGGGTGCAAGCATTTTATGGGAAAAAGTTGGTTTGAGTTATTGGTTCACAGTCAGACGTTAATCTTATTGAACTGCGAAATTATTTATCGTGATCGATAAACTTTTTTAGACCTTGGGCCACGTACACTTAATGGCTCTCAACAAGGCCTCCTTGATAAATCTCTCCTTACCGACATCAGATAATATTACAAACACAGACAGACTAGCAGAGATTTCTGCTTGATTTGGAGTTGCTAAGGATAGACGTGATTATTGCTATTTGTGAGTACAGAAGTACTTGCAGCTAATTCCGAGTCCCACATCAATTTTGCTCTTCAAACTAACCTCGTCCTGTTCTTTTTTTGTATGAGAGCAATGAATTGAAAGAAATGAGTCCTTTTATTCGCACCTGACACAAAGCCAAGACATTTCGTTTCAAATGGGAAACGTGTCTATAAATTCACAGTTTTTACTGCAATGTTACAGACTGATTCATTTTACAGAAAAAAAAGTATATAAAAAAATATATTGTCCCTATATATATATAATATATATAGGGACAAACACAAAATTCTCCCACAATGCACATATGTTGTCTTTGAAAGCCTTGGAATATCAAGCACAATCCACATGATCTACTTTTATGATGTGTTATGATTATTTTGTATTCTTTAAAAACAAGAGCACTCCAAATTGCATATAAAAATACAACCAGTACAGCCAAAAATACAGCCTGAAAACGAGTCATACGCTTTATAAAGGACAGGAATTGTCATTTAACTAATATGATGTTTCAGATTTAGAAGGTCACAGATCTCAGGATCACTGTATTTAATCCTGATGTCTCATTTACATACAGTACGTCTGGCTATGCAACGTGAGACCAGCAGACAGTGTCATTAAAATGGACGGCAGCCGTTATGGTTTAATTTAGTCTGAGATGACCATCGTTGTGATTGATATCTTCTTTCTGTCCCCAGGAGTGGTTTCTTGGCAAGCCATTACACGATGAAGAGTCCACCATCATCCATCATTACGCCTTCTCTGAGAACCCTGCAGCCTTCGAGTACCCAGACTTCTCTGCAGGATGGGCCCTTAGCATCCCTCTTGTCAACAGGTTCGATTGCCTTCCGATGCCCTTGACTGACAGCCACAAGGCTTCTCAAGGGTTCAGCCCTTCCAATATGACCCGTATTTGAATTACTCAACTAAACTATACTAATATATTTAGAAAGAATGCAAGCATTTATTTTTTATATATATATAATAATAATAGCACTAATAATAATACGTTTGTATTGTTGTTAATATTATTACTATTATCATTACCAATAATAATAATAAAATATTGTTATTATTATGATTATTTTCGTCAACAACAATAATTATAATAATAATCAATATAATACTCCTCATAATTTATTATCATTATTATTAAGGATGATGATAAGGAAATGTTATTGTTATTATTATTAATATTTTGTTAATAATGTTATATACAAATTTTAATATTAGTAATATTACGTAAAACTTTCTTGGTTCATGATTCTTTAATACAATTATTTTTGTATTTGCTGTTTAGTTATCTCAATTATCTTAATTATTGCATTTTAGGTTGGCAAACAAAATTCAAGAAGATCCCTTAAAGTCAGACTTCACCATAGATCTAAAGCACGAGGTGAGAACGGGATTTTTTATCTCTTCATTTGTACCAGGATGTATTGTCATGATCTCGATTTTAATGATGTTGTGGACGGTTAAACACTTTCTGTTTCTGACTGACGTGTTTGCTGTTGTATGAGAAGCTCATTACATACAGATACTATGGTGTTCTTAGGGTCATCATTCATTGTAATCTGTCATTTTACCCTTTAACTGGAACATCTCTACCAGAGCCTTCCAGAATCTGCCCTCACATTTCTCAGGGACATTTTGTAACTCAACCTTTTGTCCGATCTTCCCTCTGCAACAGGCTCGCTCGCTCACTCTCTTTCCATTAAATTTCCCTCTTTAAATAAGTCTTCCCATCCAGTCCTCACAGCCTCAGTTACATCACATCCTTTGCAGGATTAATTTGTTTTTGGTCTCTAGATTCTTTTGTCCCTTTCTGCAAGGTTCCTGCAGAGCCGAGGACAGACAGTCTCCTAACTCAGGATACACCACGATAATTACATTTTTGAATGAGAACATTTGCCTTTTTGATTTAGTATCATGTCCCATTCACGATATAAAAGAATGAAGTATTTGTCTGATGTAGCTGAGGCTTAGCGGTGTTGATTCTCATGTATGGATAACACTTCCAAATTCCAGGACGTTAGAGTGCATTTGTCTAAAACGTCCTTCTCCCATAGGTGGCGTTGTATATCTGGGAGGACGGAAAGGGACCTCGTCTGACGGCAGTTCCAGAGTTTTGCACGTTGTCGGAGCAGTCTCCAGCCACCCAACACTGTGCCACCACCGTCAGCAGCCGCTCACCGCTGTGTGTAGGTAACCTCAACACCTAGTGAAACCACTTAACACACCTTTCACAAACACATTTAATGTGATGTTGTAAGGTTTTCTGTCCCACAATATATACTGGATGCATTTTTACAACATTTAAAAAAATATAGCAACACACAAGATTAAAATAAATTGAATATAATAGACAGAACAAAAAGTAATCAAAGGAAAAATATTTCAGAATAAGAAATCAATTAGTGCAGAAACATTAAATCAGTGTTGTCAGTTATGCGGTTTTAATGCAAAATTAGTCACAGTTGCCCTGAGCTTTTTTTGCAGGTTGAAGGTAAAGATCATTTAAAAAAGTGAGAACTTTTGTTGATTTTAATGTAAAATAGACTGTATTTATGACTACTATAAGACATGGATTTTCAACAATAAATTGTATTACATAACAGTGAATTTATTGTAGGGATGGTAGTTGCATAAATTTGGTCTCAAGTCATTGGATTGGGAGTTATATCACAGATCTGTCAACCCTGTCACAAATATCTCTAAAGTGCCCAAGCAACAGCTGCAGATGAAGGTTCAGTGATAGGTTGCATTTTTTACTCAAAGGAATATATGATCGTTCATTTTTTTAACTCAAAGTAACTTAAAAGTAAAAAAATAAAGCTTAATTTCCATACGCAACAGTATGCTTTCCTGTTGCTCAGTGGTAAGAGCATTGCGTCAACAACGCAAGGTTGTGGGTGTGATCCCAGGGGATTGCAAATACCTATGTAAAATGTGTAGGATAAAGCAATGTAAGTCGCGTTGGATAAAAGCGTCTGCCAAATGCCTAAATGTAAATGTAAATGTCACTGTAAGCGTGCTATTCTGAAGACTGTCATTAGAGACCATAACAGTCATTTAAATTCTACTCTAATGTCTCTTGAAACATTGTATTGCATAAGCATTTGGGCTTCACACACTGAATTAAGTGAATTATTCAAAATATTTCAAATTTAAATTCCTGGCGGATCTTTTGTGAGTGAATGAAAATATTCCTTTTTATACAACACTTTTTGGGCAGCGTGTTAAAAATCTACAGAACAGATTCAGATTTTGTTGTTTCAAATTGTTTTGGCCAATATAGATAGTAATTCTAGAACGGTTTAGAAAACATCATCAGTGTGACAACTTGCCCCAACCAGCATATAGTGAACTACCACCGCCAAAGGAGACGCACATTTGTGCAACTGATCTCAGAGCCTTGGATTTCCTCAGGAAATCACGCTTCTTTAAATGAAAAAGAGCATCTTTAGAAAAGAACAGTGTGGGGATCAACCACATTTATACCAGAAAGAGGTGAATATTTAGCAGTCTCATCTGCCTACATAAGGTTAAGCCACATTTATACACAAATGTTACATCATTTTTCAAATAAGCATGCCTGTTTTCAGCACTATCCATTATCGACGGCTCTCTCAACTGCAGACTAAAACATCACAAGCTTTGTCAGGTCATTTCATTTGGAAGCAGCTCTCATTTTCTGCTCTGATGTTTCATCCTCCCCTGACAGCCCTCCAGAATCATCTCCAGTGTTTAATATTCACAGCGGGAACAGTGCAGAACGCTGTCTCCCTGAAGCAGCGCTCCACTATCTTACCTCAGACCTTAGGTTATCAGGCCTTTGCATGCTCTCCACAGATCCAGAAGCAAAATCCTGAGAGGGACACACTGCCATGATTAAGAAGCTTGTGTTTGTTAAAAGAAGATTAATTTGGCATCCTCCGGAGATCAGTGTTTTTTTTAGCAGTGATGTCTTTTTAACGTGTTTATTTTTGCGAAGACGTTTTTGTACTTTTTAGTTTTTATATAAGGTACAGAACTACACAAATAGTGTTTCATCACATCAGAGTATCATGTCACATCACCTTTCTCTTTATCTTCCTCTAAGGGTCAGCCTGTTAAAAGCGAAAACATCTTCGTAGCAGTGAAAACGTGCAAGAAGTTCCATTTCGACAGAGGTGAGCGGCTCGTCCTTGGAAATCTGTGATTCTGACACATATCCGTCTCAAAGGTCCAAATCGCTCTTTACAGGAGCACTTACCGTTGTAATAGCATTTGCAAAGAGCTATGTTGAAATTATGCCCGTTTTCAAGTCAGACCGCTCGAGTCTTTGCGATGAAGTCCAACGTGCCCTTCGTTTTAAGGGTTCAGCGGCCATCTCCGTTTAACCTCCGGAGCGGTTCTGTGTTGAGAGTCCTTTGGCTTAGAGCCGTGGTGGGCATCCCTCCAGGGTTGGACCCTTCACTGCATCTCTGGGCAGTCGCTAAGCACAGGGCATTAATTCCAAACTAATGAGACACCTTGTATTCTCAGAACCATCTGTCGAGGAAAAAACACAAAGCTGAACCGACTGACACGTCAGTTGCATCTAATTGCAACGATTATCGTAATTATCTTTTACAAGTCAACTCCGAGGTGTTTAAGAGATGGTGTTAAGAAGAACATGATTTCCCCTTCGTTTATTTTAAAATTAAACTGCTACATCTACGGAGTGATGTAGAGTGTAAGTGTAACACCACAAGGACAAATTGTGGCAGAATATGGATATTTCTGTTTATACTATATTGCTGTTAAATGCTTAATTCTGATTGGCTGAGAAATCTTTTAACGTGTAACAAAGGCAGAATCACTCTGGCAATCTTAGGGTTGGATATATCAGTGCGGTTTGCCACAGTCATTTGGCATTGGAAGCAAAACATCAAATGATGGAAATGATTTGGATTATATTTACCTAAATCTATTTGTTTCCATGGGGTAAAATTAAATTTCAAAGATGAAAGGGTAATTCTTTGTCCTAAATAGTGTTTCTCCATGGTGCTGTACTCATGAGTTTTTGTATCGATGTTTCTAAATGACAGTCCCGGTTGTGAAGAAAACATGGGAGAAACAGACCAAACTTCTGGAGTACTACAGCGATTACGCCGACCCTTCTATACCTACTATTGATCTGGGTGTGCCCAACACAGAGAGGGGTAAGTGCTTTTAAATCTGCTTTTATATTAAGTCAGTTATTTAGGTACTGTGTGTAGTATTCCAATGTGTCATTTTTTTTGAGGATCTATTGACAGAAATGCAATTTAATATACATATATCTGTGTTCAGAGGTGTATAAAGACCTTACATAATGAATTCAATGGGATTTAATGGTTACACTGGGAGTTGTATTTGTTTTAATGGAAACTCAAATGATGTTTTTGGGTCTATATTGGTAAGAAAATGCTATTAAGTCATACTGGAATAAGGCCCAAAACACTCTACATAAAGTACATTTGTTTTGGTTTTAATGGTAACCAGCAGTTGCTTTTTAATTGTTTTTGTAACGGGAAACTACATTTATTTGGTAACACTTTACAACAAGGTGCTATTTGTTAAAAATGTTTTAATGCATTAACTAACATGAACTTACACTGAACAATGCTAATACAGCATATAATTAATGTTAGTTAATGTTAATTGAAGCATTTACTAATACATTATTAAAATTACACATAGTCACCTAGTTAACATCGGTAAATGCACCATGAACTTACATAAATAACTGTTTTGACCTGACATAAAAAAGGAGTAATAAATGCTGAAAAACTAAACTGTTCATTGTTAGCTAATGTTAGATAATACATGTGCTACTGTTAACAAATAATGCCTTATTTTAAAATGTTACCGATTTTCTTTGCAGTGTGGTACTATATTTTCATTGAATATACTCTTATTTCTTCAACTAAGTTTTTCTTTTAACTTTAAAAAAATTTGTCATGTTGTTGCAAACTTGTATAAAATTTAGCAAAACATAAAAAAAGATTTTATTAAAACAATGAGCGCTTTTACACCATCGCGCAGAATCGTACTAAGCACAGTCTGAAGCGGTGACAGTTATGTTTCCAAGTGAGCCTGGTTCCACACGACATGATTACAAACTGTTCTCGGCTCTGAATCGTGCCAATGAATGCACGCAGAGACGTTATAGCTCAGTCTCTTATGTTACTGAGGCAACGCGTGACGCGTTTGTGTCAAAATTCTAAATAATTTCCTTATCATCCCTGTTGTGGAAAATGAAACCATTTACGTACCTGCTGGCATGGATCGGCACAGAGTAGAATTATTAAGCAACGAGAATGATTTGGCGCGATGGTGGAAAAGTGCTCAATAAGAGTGAATGGGGGCTATTACGGTCCTTTTATTTTTGGATGAACCCCAACCATTCTATTTTTTAATGCTTTAAAGGCTTTTAATACTTTAAACCTTTAAATATATGTATTAAACATCGAAGGACTTTTTTGAATGAGTCTTCTATACATAAACACAAAGAACTCAACAATGCCTGCTCACTTTCTATTCATGAAGAAACTGATATGGCCAGAAAATGTTTTAGGTATCTTTTCAGCTCAGTCTGTCAGAGATGACCGATTACAATACAATCATTATGATGCTGGAGTGAACATGCTGCTTGGCTTCTGAAGACTAATCTTTGTGGAATAGACAGTTTATAGTCTGTACTGGATACAATTGATCATTTAGTCCATTATAGTTTTTATAGTACATATAGATATCCAGTCCAAATGTGCAGTTTTATTCCTGAAAAATCTGCATCTGTTTTTGTTTCTATAGAGTTTTTTTTTTTAATGCTTTGCAACCTTTAAAGGATAGTTCACCCCAAAATTTTAATTGTTGTTTATTCACTCTTAGCTTGCTCAAAAACTGAAACTGACTCTTTTGTAACCAAAAAGAAGGTATGTTGAGTAATATTTTTGTGTGTCTACAATGGAAGTCAATAGGGGCCTAGTTGACTTATCATTACCGACATTCTTCAAAATATCTTCTTTTGTGTTCTGTCGAGGGGGGAGGGAAGATATACAGGTTTGGAGTGATTTGAGGTCTGTTTAAATGAAATAATTTTCAGTTTTTTGGTAACCTATCACCACGCACGTCCCATTTCTTTCAAACCTTTACACATATACAACAGGTCACACCCCTTGGGTGGTTCCTCTTGTTCTTGACACATCTTTATCATAATGGACTTTTTAACCCACAGGTGAGATGGCTGAATGCTGCCTGACAGGCCGGCATGCTACAGGGTTCAATGATATTTGTGGTGGGGAGGGTCCTGTCCTCCCTGTGAAGTCCAACAACAGCACATTCTGTTCTGGTCTTTTCCCTCAGACCTCATTGTTGCTTTTATGCTCCTCCACACAATTCTCACCCGCGGGACACCGGCGTTACACTGCGCACACAGCGTCTTCGAGGTCCAACCTTGTTTTTTATTTTCCTGATGATAGTGACACTAGTGACAGTGTCTTCATTATCATTATCTGATTGTTTGCTTGGTGGAAAAAGTTTCCTAAGATACACGGAGATATCACACCATGTCTGCGGTACATAACGGTGATGTAGCGTTCTGTTTTATGGACATCCATTCTGTTTTCCTTTCAGTCTGCGGACAGACGGAGTGCATAAATTGCCTATTTCAACTGACAGCTGAATGATGGGTGACAATGAGAGCAGAATTGTAAAGCTCTCAGCAAAGTCAGACAAAGTCAACCCGCCTTAGGGTATTAAAAATACGAGATTGTAGAAACTGAAAATCTGAATGTCTATGACTCAATGGAGACCTTACTAGAGATTTTTTGCAATTTTGAAAGTGCGGTCTGACTTTTTGCTAGAACTTGTATACTTTCATAGCTAATTAAATGGACAGTTCACTGAAAAATTAACTTTGTCTATTAGTTTCATATTTTTTGAGGCTTCAAAACATGGAGTTTTTTGTCACCATTCAATTTTAATGTATGATTAAAGCATAAACTGTGTTTTATCCAATAACACAAAAAGATCTTATGTAAAATGTTTATTTATAGTTTTAGTGTGTCAAATTTAGGGGCATCTAGTGGTGAGGTTGAGAATTGCAACCAACGGCTTCATCCCTCCCTATCAAAGCGCTACGTTGGCTTACACTGGACTAAGATGCCGTCACGTTTTCGCTTCTTTGCTGAAAGAGATAATATATCTACGAAACACGCTCTGTTGTGCAGTTTGTTTAGGACCACTGTAGAAACAACATGACATGAAAGGGGACCTGCGGTGTATAGAAATAGCTTATTGTAAGGTAATAAAAGCATAACGCTTCATTATCTAAGGTCTTATACACCTCTGAAGAAATAGTTTTGTATATTATATTGCATTTCTGTAAATAGATTGTCCAAAAATTACACATTGGACCTTTAAGTGCTTTACTTACATCTGCATGCAGGTCACTGTGGAAAGACATTCGCCATCTTGAGGAGATATTTAAGCAGGGCCGTGCCAAAGACTGATTGGCTGATAATTGTGGATGACGATACTCTTATAAGGTAAGCATACATGCTGGCAACATTAATGTTATTAGTGGAAAACCTCACCTGTTTACAACCAGTCATTGCTGTTAATGGCGCTTTACACATAAGTGGGTGGCATGATGTGTTTGGTTCTCACAGCTTGCCCAGACTGCAGGCCTTGCTGAGCTGTTATGACTCCAGTGAGCCGGTATGTCTGGGAGAGCGCTACGGTTATGGATTGGGCCAGGGAGGATACAGTTACATCACTGGTGGTGGGGGGTGAGTGTGCTCATTCAGTATTTAAAGGTGAAACGGGTATTTGGTTCCAATCAAAAAATTGTTTGCAAACAAATCTGTGTACAAGTACAAGGTCTGACATTTATGAGCAATCTTAAAATTCACGTCATGGCCACAAAGTGGAACAATCACAATTGTAAATTGAGACCCGCAAAAGGTAATTGCCCAAGTGCTTTTTAATTGGCCAGTATGTTTCACAAACAAAACAAGCTTAAATAAGCTTCCAGTGAGGAAATGCGGTGCGTATTGCGCATGTGACAACCTCTTGTGCGGTATTCACAGACATTTAAAAACAATAAAATAAAAGATAAATAAAATGCAATAAAAGCACATTTATACTATTTGATCATTGTATGCAATGAAGTTAAAACGTGTCGTTTGTTCTACAGGATCGTGTTCAGTCGTGAAGCTGTGATCCGGTTGTTAGCAAGCGGATGTAAGTGTTACAGCAACGACGCCCCTGACGACATGGTTTTGGGCATGTGCCTCAACGCCCTTCGAGTCCCCCTTACACACAGTCCCCTCTTTCATCAGGTAAAAATTGAAAAACTGGGTACTTCTGGTGACAATTTTCTTGTATTTTTGTTCCTATAAGTATAAAGAACACACCCACATATGCATAAACACCCTCCAGTATGCCATGAACCTCTCCTCTTTGTCTCACTGCCGGCGCATGGAGACATCCCGCAGCGCTTTGTCCGGTAATCAAACGAGACAATAAGTGTAGGAGGCACGGCAGGCATCCTGCCACCTGACCCATTTGTAGTCCTGTCACTCTGAATTTTTCATTGTGTTAGAAAGCTCAGATAAGGTCCGACAGCCCTGTTTGGATTCATAAGGGGGTTTCGTATTGGCTTTCAAACCTCAGCTTCGTGTGAACTTATTGAAGATCGACTGGGTTTGTGCAGCATTTTTTTGTTTGATTTTATAATGGATACAATTTTGCAAGTTGGTCATTTTAGTTCGGTTTAGGTTTCTGCTTATACTTTCTCCAAGGGACCACTAACAATTGAAAATGGACATCTTAGCAAATGGAAAGCTGTCCAGACATGTTCCTTTTAATTTATTTCTAGAAAAAGTAATAACTGCTTGGAACATCGGGTTTTTTTCCTCGAGTGTTTTTTCTTAGTTCTCAGGAAGGTTTGCAGTTAGTTAATACATAACAGCAGATCTTTAACTTTTTGTCATCTCTTTTAAAACAACCACTACTTTCAATAGTGTTAAGTATTTGGTAATTCTGTAAGGTCACATGACTTCACCAGTGCTTGTGGGGAGTGTTCTGTTTTTTTTGATGTACCAAAATAAGAGTGTTGCGAAACTTGTTTTGTCTTGCAGTATTTGCGTTTATTTGTTTATTTTTAAATTCAATCTTAGGCCCGTCCAGAAGATTATGCGAGGGATTTTTTGGCCCACCAGACCCCTGTTTCCTTCCACAAACACTGGAACATCGACCCCGTTGCAGTCTTCAACAAGTGGTTGAAGGACGATAAACACTTTGATGTACTACAAAAGGGCAATAAGGAGGAATTATAATGTCTCTGTATGTGTGTGTGTCTGTGTGTGCGTTTGAATAGTAACGTTTCATTTAATTTTCTAAATAGTGAATCTTGCACAAAGATGACCGGAATGGGCTGTATGAATGTTAGCTTTACTGTGTTTTGGTCGCATGTCTTAGATGTTGGAAATTTATGTATGAAATATTTATATTCCAATTATCACAACCTGTCTAAGGTTATTTGTAGGTTTATTTTTGAACACTTTTGTTTTTAAAGATGTGAATTATGTGTTAAATATGAAATTTATGATAAACTATTTCCTGTTGCCTTAAATCATCACTTGCAGAGTCCTGATTTCAACACAGAATCAAGTGCATTTCAGCTTAATAGAAGCTGAAGCTTCTCTCTGTTGACGGGTTTTTTTAGGTCCAATGTGATTTGAGAGGCTCAAAAAAAAAGTTTTATAGTTAAGTTAACTCCCGACTCACACATACACTCTCTGGCTAGTGTTACTTAAGAACAGCAGGCTAGTTTTCAATTTACAAATATTAAAGTAAATATTATTCATTACATATACCTCTGTTGAAGATTTCAACAATTTGATAACTTTAAACCCTTTGAGAGAAGGTGCTACAGTAAATGGCTGCATGCATTGTTCAGTAGCACTGATCATATGACAAAAATATATTTTCACAAAATGTGTTACTGTATTTCTATACAAATACTTTTCTGTTTACTTTTGGAGTTTGGGGTCATTAAGAGATGGTGATTGTAATTTGTGCTGTGTTTGGAAAAAGATTTACAACGTGACACACAGCGACAGGATGTTCTTATCGATGTTGCTACTAAATCTTCATAGGGACTTTATTTAAGAATTTTACATCAAGATTGTCCTTATTAAATGAATAATTCATTTTAAGCTTTGTTTCTGATTAATAAAACATCGAAAGATGAAGAATCCTGTCTCAGCTTGTCTGCTCAGCAGTTTGTCTAATCTACACGCTAATCTATATATCCTTAATTTAAATGTAATTTTAATGTATTTATTACTGTTTGCCTTCCTTTTATAAAGAAATCTGAATTTGAAATGGCAGTACACGCATACAGTGAGGTCTAAAGGTCTTCAAGAAATGCTTATATTTTGTTATTGACGACATTTGAGTGAAGAAATAACATATCATAAAAAATCCAGACTGAAGATCTGAAACTCTTGTAGTGTATTCCAGCTTTTAGTGACCTAGTAGAATTGACTAAATCTTTAATAATTCGTTTTTCTTAAATCTCATTCAAAGTCGTTTGGATCTCTGTACAAACTCAGGTGTTGATGGTTAGTTTTAATCTTTTTGCAAATAAAACCAGAAAGGCATGTGGGAACACATACTGATAATATGTATGCCTATAATGCACCATAAGTTTGCATAAATGTAATGTTCTCCGAATGAATGACGTGATAATTGCTGTTCTACATGTTTCTATAGAAATTTCAATGACAATGTAGCCTTAGCTTAGGGTCCCTGCTCACACATCCAGATTTTATGATTCAAGTGTGGAGCTTGTGTGTTTATATGCATGTGTAGCAAATCCACCTGTCCTAATAGCTCCACTACAGCTACCATTCTCACTAATGATGGATAAGACTCTGTTAAAACAGTTAACAGTAATACATATCTATGTTTACACATGAGTTGTTCACAAATCAGTTGGAACATCATGTATATAACAATGAGTTCAGTGGCTTTGGAACCAACCACTTGAAAAATCAGGTGGATGAAGAAAATGTGATATGTGTTGCTGTCATTGTGTAATGTAAATTTCACCACCACTGGAGGCCTTGAAATAGGGATTTTCCTTCTTAAGGCCTGTAATGTAGAAGAGGTTTGGTCTGACTCCAAAAAAGACAGAAAACTTTTGTGATATTGCCAAAGACCTGCACAGACATTATGAGGGGCATAAGCTCAAGTGGAAAAAAGGGCACTTCTCATATTTGTTTTTACTTTTTTCCAAACAAAATGTTAAATATATTAAAATAACGTTTTTTTCAAATCCCTCACACTCAATTGTTTAATGTTGTTTCAATTTCCAAAAATATTCTTCTGTAGAATTCACAAATTGTATCACAAGAACAGGCAACAACAACGGAAATTAAGCCACAAAGTGTATGTTTTCTATGCTAAGGTTTCAAGTATATTTAGGATAAATGACTGCACAAAGTAAAATGACACATTTTCACTAATAATTTGTTTGTTTTGCACAAGCCAATAAACTGTTTTAATTATGTTGGTGTTATTGGGACATCAAAAAAGACCTTCACACTAAACTGTAAAAGGCAGTTGGTGCTAGTTTGTTATTTTACAGGACAAAAAACGTGCAAATTTTTCTAAACACACCACAAAAAAAATGATTGACAAAATACAAAGATACAGCAGCTTAAGTAATTATTATTAATATTATTATTGTTTCTATAATTACACTTTCTGAACCACGCACGCGCGCGCACACTAGTGGTGACTATAACTTTTGTTTCACATTTGAGTGATGGCGACTAAGATCTATCAGCGCCTACACAACATATAAAATGCATCATTAGATGACGAGTCTGACATCAAACTTATCAAGTTATTGTTTAAGGGAGGAATTTAGCTTTCATGTCTTCTTTTGCTCTAATGTGCTAGTCTGTTCATCATCACTCACCTCCACACAAGACGAACGCTTCTGGAAAGGAGGGAGGTCTTCACTTCTGTGGCCCTCTGCCTGATGTGCCAAACGTGCTACACACACAGCTGTGCGTACGTGCGTGCGCGCGCGCTATATGTGGCTGCTGATGGGAGGCGGATGGGAAAAGGGCATCGGGACTCTCAGCATCTCTCGACCTGACTTGACATTTTTAATGTTTGACAAGCAAAGCCGTGCGCAAACAGAAACACGTACCCACAAAAAGGGCACTTTCTCTCGAGGATGAAAAAGCACCTGGCTCAAGCCCCCAAAGCCCCCCCCCCCTGCACGTGCCTGTATTTTGCTATTTTATAGCTGTTATCCATAACACTCCATACAATTAAATACTTTAACGTATATAGATCCTTTCAGCCAAAGCAACTTACAGTGAATTTTACATTGTTTGTATCAGTTTTTGTGTTTTTTTGGACGTCAAACCTAATATGACCAAGAAATTGAGCTCTTTTACAGTCTCTCATGTGCTGTTATGTATAATTGTTTATTATTAGTAATAGCCGGAATTATTAACCTTATAATAATTATATAAGAATATCCAAAAAATAATGTTCCTTAACTTTCTTTGTCTTTCAGCTTTTGACTTAAAGGTTCTTTGGGGAACCAAACCATCCACTTGTTATTTGCACACAGTAAAAGTATACAGATTTACAAGTGAGGATGAGCAGATTCCATGGCAACAACACAAAACGAGACCACGCGCTGAATTTATCACATCTCGCTCTCTCTCTCTCTCTCTCTCTCTCTCTCTCTCTCTCTCTCTCTCTCTCTCTCTCTCTCTCACTCTCTCCGCGCGCGCACAAACTTTTCTAAGCTCCTTTAAGAGATGAAGGATCTCCACCTGCATCCGCCCGTACCTCAAGCTTTTGTGCGTTTGTGCTCGCGCGTTCATAGAACAGATTGATGGACACTGTCAGGAGAAAGCATTTCTTTACCAAACTGCTTGGATAATATGCAGTTGGACACGTAAATGTATACAAACTGCCTCGGAGCTACAATGAGATCTGATAAATCGTTTTTTTCATTGGATTTAATTCTGATATGGATATTTTCAGCTTTATCGATATCAACGATCAAAGGTAAGACTTTAATGTGCTGGGTTGTTTTAAAAATAAAACATTTAGAATATTTTCCAACCGAGTATGGGTATAATATTGAATATTCTACAGAATTAAACTGTGATTAAAATATTGCTCATTTTATGTGAGTTAATTCATTTACTAATGTTAACAAATACAACGTTGTAAAGTTTCACCCTGTTATATTTTCCTTTAAGTTATCGATTTAAAAGTTGAACAAAATGGACCTTGTTTTTGGCATGATTGATTATCATTTGTAGTACCATGGTTTTAAATATAAACGTTGGTCAATTATGGTGAGATCATTATAACGGTTACAAGTTAAACCTTGTCTTTTGTAATTTTCGTATTTTTGTTTTGTCTGCAGCATAGACACCAAGTTTTGTACATGATAAAGATAAAATGTTCAAATGTCTTTCAATCTGAACCTTATTTGTATGTACTTTAACTCATTGGAACAAAAGCATTCAGTGAAAAGGGCTGTGACTTCACTATGACTGTTAAATACTTTTTTTCTAAGAAGTTTTACTCATTGCAATGAATTGAGCCAGTGGTTTTGCTTGGCATGCTCTTAAGAAACGGACATAATGTCAAAATGTTTTGGGTGACCAGGCACAAATCAAGGGTTTGTGATTCCTTAAATCAGTTAACTGTAGTTCTATTATAGTCAAAGAAACTGTGTTTTGTCCCAGATTGACAACCATTTGTGTTACCATAGTTTTGCAAATACCACGGTTAAACTATAGTTATTGTGGTTAGACCATAGTAAATTTGTGGTTAAAATGGTTTTGGTACAAACTGAAAATCGTTTTTTACTTCCGTATTTAGACGCATTTCCAAATGAAATTGAATTTCCAATGAGAAGAATAATTTCTCTGCGATTTTATTGGATGTATAAAAACAGACATCACATTTTTTAATGGAACTGGCAGCAGACTGACAGTTGAAGGGGAGGAGTTAACAGATTCTCCGCCCAAGCCATCTAACATGATCATTAAAGATGCACAATAAAATCGACAGTGTTAAAAATGGCAAATTAACTCTCACAGTGTATATACACTCACCTAAAGGATTATTAAGAACACTTGTTCAATTTCTCATTAATGCAATTATGGTGGTGGTGTAATTGTGTTGGGGATATTTTCCTGGCACACTTTAGTTCCCTTAGTGCCAATTGGGCATCGTTTAAATGCCACGGGCTACCTGAGCATTGGTTCTGACCATTGCCATCCCTTTATGACCACCATTTACCCATCCTCTGATGGCTACTTCCAGCAGGATAATGCACCATGTCACAAAGCTCGAATCATTTCAAATTGGTTTCTTGAACATGACAATGAGTTCACTGTACTAAAATGGCCCCCACAGTCACCAGATCTCAACCCAATAGAGCATCTTTGGGATGTGGTGGAACGGGAGCTTCGTGCATCCCACAAATCTCAATCAACTGCAAGATGCTATCCTATCAATATGGGCCAACATTTCTAAAGAATGCTTTTAGCACCTTGTTGAGTCAATGCCACGTAGAATTAAGGCAGTTCTGAAGGTGAATGGGGGTCAAACACAGTATTAGTATAGTGTTCCTAATAATCCTTTAGGCGAGTGTATAATCTGCACTCTCAAAATGTGGATTATACACTGTGAGAGTTAATTTGACATTTTTAACACTACCGATTTTGCTGTGTGTGTGGATAGTCATTACAGGAAGAAAGTGCATTTTCAAATTTTAACTAAAGGTTATAAAGGCACATGAATTTTAAAAAGAGAATGACCCGCATTGATAAACTATTTACAATAAACCCTGCAATATTTCATGATAAAATGGGCTTTTTAATTCCTTATTTCACTGGGACTTTAAACGTGTAATATAAATCTGTGTTTTGCTTATTTGCTTATGTTCTTCTCTCTTTTTAAGTTGCACTTTACTGCGGAAAAGTACATTTGCATTGCAGATTTGCACTGATTGGAGTTAATTGCTCATAATATTCCAGCCTAATGTTCTAGTCTTTAAAGATTGTGGAATCTGCACGTATAAAAGAAGAACCAGTGTTATAATCTAACACTCAAAGGAACTGGGTTCATTTTGTCAAAGTCTGCACATTTTTATTTTTCTCTAGGCATTTAGAAGTATTCACACAGATGAACCTTATCTATTACTGAACAAAGATTTGAATGAGGCCAATTGTTAAACCAATGCATATCCTCGTTCTTGTTCTGTTCTGACACATGTAAATAGCCTTTATTAATCTGTCTATGCTTCTAAACATAACGTCTTAAAATAATCACCTTTCTGTGACCATAGATGATTTAAAAGCCTTAAAAACTAAAGCATGTTCTTGTGTGTCATCTGCAGCTGGGCTGGACAGCAGGCCTGTTCATGAATGTCCGCTGGGTCACTTTCCATGTGGGAATGTGAGCATTTGTCTGCCACAGGTTCTTCACTGCAATGGCCAAAATGACTGTCCTAATGGAGCTGATGAGGACAACTGTGGTTAGAGCTGTTTCATACTCTAAAACAAACACAGATTTCTTTACATAGTTGTTGGTGTATATAAACTTAAAATGCCCTGTTGGGGTCCATTATAACTGCACGGCTTGTTACCAGATAAATAATATGAATATTGAATGAAAACTGTTTATTTTCTGTATAATCACCACAAACCTTAAACTAACAGTGTTTGTGTCTGTTTTTGTGTGTGTGTTCAACTGGACCTCTTCTTGGTCGACCATTGAATATCGGCCATCTCTACGAAGGGGATAACAGTGGTTGGGCAGACCTCTTTGACCGGACATTTAGACGGGTTTTTCCACAAGAACTTGCAACAGACTGCCGTAAAAAATTCACTTAATCTCATGAACACAGTATTTTTAAGGCTGGAATGACTTTGCAAAAATCTTCCATGCATGATATCTACTGTCATTTTGTGTGTGTGCTTTTTTTGTCTTGTCTATTAGATGTGGAGCAGTTCCCTCATCGCTGTCAGTGCATTAATACAGAGGTTCACTGCGTGCGTGTCAGTATGAAGTCCATTCCGCAGGTGTCAACAAACGTTACCTCCCTGTACGCAGCCTTCATTCAAACTTGTTTTGTCAGCATGCATACTGAATTAGAGCCATACTTTGCTGTGGCTGATGTTGGTATAATAGTGGTAAACCTTGCCTGCTTACATCCTTTTACTTGCTATTTAACCTGTAAAGATGCACAGTAAAATCGACAGTGTTAAAGGAAGTAAATAAGATTAAGATTGTGGGTCAGGTCACACTTATGGGTCTCACAGTGGAAAAGATAGGTCACGTTTTTTTGAATTGTATATTTCATTCATAAAATGACAAGGAAAGTACAAACTATAGATCATTTTGGAAGACGTAAACAACGGTGGTCGAAAGCTGGTCCAGAAGAACTTCCCATTTTAGTTTTGCACGAACATTTGAACAAAAGACAACCAACAGAATATTTGTAACCAAATGTAAATGTGAAACTTATATCTATGGGTTTGTTTTATACATGTAAGATAAAGTAATAATACATAAATAAAAACTGAAACAGGAATTGCTTCTGAACCAGCATTTACATTTTGGAAAGTGGTAGACCAATTAAAAGAGACTTAATGTGTTTCTCTTTTTTTCTTGTAATTTCAAAATATTTTGGTTGATTTTGAGAAACTTCTCTATAGGAATTCTGGAATAAAAATGTTTGCTTCTGATGAAATAACCTAAATGAGATTTAAGAGTTGAGGTCTAAAGTAGACTGTCTTTATAAAATGTAATATTTTACTAAGTAAAAAATGTTTTAAGACATTTGTTTGTGTTGCTTTTGGACAGGTCCTTGAAGAGCAATGAGATTCGCATAATACCTGATGAGGCTTTCATCAAATACACTCATCTAGAGAGACTGTAAGTATAAATACATATTTCTGTTTGAGCCCTGTTGGGTAAAGGACAAGCAAAACTTGCGTTGAAAAGTATCAGTGCAATGTTAGCGCTGCAAACAAGGTCTACAGTCAATTATTTTGTAAGACCTTGTTAAGGTAGACCGTTAATCTTTGTCTTACATTCACTTTAATGAGCCATGCAAATCTACACAC
Source organism: Triplophysa tibetana (assembly GCA_008369825.1). Classification (NCBI taxonomy): domain Eukaryota; kingdom Metazoa; phylum Chordata; class Actinopteri; order Cypriniformes; family Nemacheilidae; genus Triplophysa; species Triplophysa tibetana. The sequence continues at coordinate 15,506,710 of CM017917.1, forward strand.
AGAATCTTGTATAATGGAACTGACAGTCCGTACCACTAATGCTCGATTTCTGTGACACACACACACAAAAACGATTGGTTTCTTAAGCCGATACAAAAAAACTAGTGAAGTCTATAGATTAACGCTCATGATCACATTTCTGCTGTATCTGGGTTTTATTATGAGGCCATGGGTGCCTTCATTTACAGTAAATCCATTTTTCCCCGCTTGTTAATCTCAATGTTGGCAGGTTCCTTTTCAGCATGCGATCAAACCTTGGATTCTCTTTGTTGCTATCTTGTAAATAATGACACTATTAAAAGAAGCAGCAGATGGGCTTTAGGCTAAAAACTAATGTGGACGGGCATGAAAATGCTGGTGACAAGCGTTTAGTTGTTTATTCTAAAAAAGATGCTAGTGTTAACCAATGATTTCTTACTGACGTTACATTAACACATATGTCCTTTTTACTCACAATAATCCCAAAATGCATAATATCATACACTTGGTAAGTGGTTATCAGGTTCGCTGTTACTCAACCCCACAGTTGTGTTTAAGCCAATCACCTGTTGTCCTAAATGCAGATTGTTTTTTCTTCTCTAGATTTCTCCAGGATAATTGTATTGGCACTGTTTATCCTGAGGCGTTTACTAGGTTATACAGACTGCAGAAACTGTAAGTGCCTGAAACAACCAGTAAGCTTTAGACGAACAGAGACTGTGTTCAATATTTCCAAAAAACGTATTTCCAAATAAATGTTGGCAACTAAACATACTCTTTACAAAAATGTAATTAGGAGTTTGTTTTCAAAAGCAGAAAAAAAGTTTTTATTATGTTGCATGTTTTTACTGTGCTTCATTGTGTTAGATAGCTGTATAGGTTTTTTAATTATTATCACTTAATCAAAACAATGCAAATGCAGTTTGATTGATATAACTTGGAATGAACAAACTCAACTTTTTAAAACTGAGTCATCTGTTTTCACAAATCAAAAATGACTCCTCCTTTGTTTTTGACACAAAATTCCATTGAAGATCTGAGAATTAACACTTAAACTGTTTTGTGAATTCTAATAGAAATATTTGAGCTACTCAGATTTACTTAAAAGGAAAAGTTCATCTCAAAATCAAAATTGTGTTATTGTTTACTCACCCACATGACGTTCAACATGTTTTAAGACCTCCCGGTGTATTCAGAACACAAATAAAGATATTATTGGTTACATCCAGAGATATTCAGGCCTTCTCATGGATAAAGTTGTTGTCAGGGTTCAGAAAAGTTCTAAAGACATTGTTAAATTGGTCCATCCGCTTATGGTGGCTCAATCTATTTTTTTGAAGGGACGAGAATACTTTATGTGCGAATAACACACCAAACACTTTTTTTCCCAACCGAATGCACATGTATGCACATGTCGAAGTATTCTCGTGAATGACTAAGAAGACAGAGGGGAATATATATATTATATTGGTTTGTTTTTCGCACATAAAGATCAAATAAATTCAATTGAGCCATCCTGGATGGACCAATTTTACAATGTCTTTAGGACTTTTCTGGACCTTGACAATAACTATTACTATGATGTCTATTAGGAGGGCTGGAAATCTCTCAGATGTCAATTGAAATATCTTTATTTGTGTTCCGATGACACCGGGAGGTCTTAAGACACGTTGAACGTCACGTGGGCGAGTAAAAATGACACAATTTTGATTTTGAGATGAACTTTCCATTCATTTTTTACTTGCATTTACTCAATTCAAACAGTATATTTCTTTTATTTTACAGCTTTAAAATATACACATTTTTTTGAGTGTAAATTGTTTTACACAAATCTATTTTTAAAACACAGATTTAAAATCACAGTTACATTTAGAGTGCAGCCTATATTTTTCTGACTCTTTATTTTTGAATATATACTCAAAATGGATGTGTTCATTTAACACATTATTTGTGTTATCCTATTCTAGACATTATGTGTTATTTTTAACACGTATCGTGTTGATTTTAATTACAAGTTTTTTTAAAAGTAACACAAAACATAATGTCCCAAATAATAACACGGCAATATTAATGTGTCCTTAACTTAAAACAAAATTTGTTGTTTTAAACACAACTGCATTTTAATGATTGACTCCTGTCTTGTGTTGCAGGTCACTGAGCCAGAACTGCATCTCTTTGCTTCCTCCTGATGTGTTTCGTGATCTTCATAAACTCAAGTGGCTGTGAGTTAAACCATAAACTAATGTCTACACATAAAAATGCTCTTTAAACTGCCACTATTCAAGGACAAAAGGATTTAAGTGTTTATATGAGTCATAAAATCCAAATTAGAATAATAATTTGGCTGAGATAGCAGTAGTGGCCCAAAGTTAACTACAGTAGGTTAGGACAACCAGCCCCAAAGGATAAATCATTACCAACATGAATCATCTAAAACCACAGTTAAAACCATTGCAAATTTCGTAAAGTGTGTTTGGAACTACATTAATGCATTTGGCAGACTTGTATCCGAACTGATTTAAAGTGTATTAAATCTTAATGTCATTTCTTTAGTATGCATTACGTAATTGTACAGGAAACACATCCCTGCATACATAAAAAAATCGTATGACTTAGACGTAACAGAAAAAAGAATGAAATCTTATTATACTTTTTAAAAATGTTTTGATATTGAAGTGTGAATCTGAATTAAATATCGCTAGCAGGGCTTCATTTTACAGTATCTGTATTAAAGCCATTCATTGTTAAGGTGAACTAAAACTAGATACAATTTGTCACTTCATTATTTAAGTTGGTGTCTTACAGGTTTTGAATTTTCTCGTTTCATCTCATTCACAGCATTTTGGATGATAATCCTATCGCAACAATTGCAGTAAACACATTTACCGGCCTGAATTCCCTGTTTTTCATGTAAGTTCCATTGTTTATTTATCTTTATAGAGTAACATTAACCTTTCTTGCTTTTATTGAAATGAATTCTGTGATATGTATGCAAAGCGTGTGATTCTACTTAACTAGCACTTAAAATGCACTTTCTGGTTCTGTTTATCTAATGCTCTGTCTAGATCAATGGTGAACACCTCTATGGAACAGCTGCCTTCTGCCAGACTCTGCACCCACATGCCCATCCTCAGCTGGCTGTAAGTATCTGCTTCTCTTTTTCATTTTTATAACATAAATTACAACAAAATCTACCCAAGCAGTTGGCCTTTCATTGGAAGATAGATATTCCTTTACTTGAGACTGTCAACGACACACGGCAGACAGTTGTCATGCCAGTTGTCAAGACACATGTTGCTTGAGTTTGACGCAAAAGGATGCATGACATTCCAAACTGAACAGAATAGACTGTTATACAGCACAGACATTTTGGAAAGTCTCCTGAATGGGATCAAATATCAGAATACTTCAAAATCCAATTGGTTAAACTGCTTTTATTTGTTTAAGATACTCTATTAAATATAAAGTGTTGATTTTCTTCTACTGTATAGAAATCCTAGTGCTGTTGGGAGCTGCAGGCTTTAAAATATCCAAATTAATAAACGAATTCCTCCAAAATCTTGTTTATAGCTGTTTACCGTAAAATCGGCTCATGAGAAGCATATATAAGTGAACTAAGGCGAGGAGAGAATTTCGAGAGCGTATTCACTGCAGAAAACATCCTTAAAATTCTGACATTGCTAATCTTCAGTTAAAAACCCCTAGCACACAGTGTGCATTTTTTGCGGTTTCCTCTGTTACATCCCAGCCTGGTTTAAATGCTGTCGAAATGATACGAGGGACCCGTCCTTCTTGCTATCATCTCCGTGTAGCACGGGAACAGTATGTACTCATGCAAAGTTGTTCTCTCCTCGGCCGTGTTGTTTGTCACTGACAGCCAAGCGCAACAGGAAGATGAGGATTTTCCTTATCAGTCCATGCGTTTATCTGGTTTCAAGCAAATCCTGTAGCCTTTGGCCGGCATATTACTTTTTTATATCTTTTATTTGATTCCCATCAATGTGTTTGGTGCATTATGAATTTTCCTCTTAAATTTATCCATATAAAGGGACTTTGAGGGCAACCGCATAAAGACTGTGGGAATGTCAACCTTCCTCACTTGTGAACATCTAACGGTGCTGTGAGTATTACCGTACCAAACACAACGTTCTTTTAGAGCTGAAGAGAACACTATGAAAGTATAGCTACTGTGTTTCTGACTGTGCAGAACCCACAAACGAACATCATCTTATTCTATAACTTCATACTATTTAGAATTGATGCCGCATGCTATTCTAATTTTGTAAAGGACAAAACAAATTATACTTGAGTGTCATGGAAACCTGTTTTGAGTAGATAGTGACACAAAAGAGTTTATTCTTTTAAAGTGGATTGACAGTGTTGTGTATTACAACCCCCCCAGCAAAGCTCCTGTAGATGATGTGTAGGATATTCTGTCTCTGTTCTTTAGATCACTGAGAGATAATCTCATCAAGACTTTGCCAGAGAACACTTTTCAGGACATGCACAAGCTGGGAGACCTGTGAGTGATTGTAACACATTGCAGACAATGCATGACAACCAAGAACAAGAGAAAAGAATATTGAGTTACTTAAGACACAAAGAGCGATTTTAGCATTTGACATGTTTTTATTGATTCTACAGGGATTTGTCCATAAACCGACTACAGGCACTGCCAGTCAGTATTTTCAGGGACTTGTCTTCATTGCAAATTCTGTGAGTATGAGCGGTCAAGTGAAAATTTGGGGATTCAAATGTGAAAAATGGATTTTAAAGGGATAGCTCTCCCAAAATTCACGTCTCTTTTTAAACCTTTATGTTAAATACAAAAGAAAAGCAGAATTCACAGCTGCTTAACTGTTACATACAATGAAAATGGATAGGGACTTGGGAGAGATTAAATAAATTACAGATTTGTTTTTTTGGTGAACTATCCCTTTAAGATTCAGTTTGTAGAGTATGCAAACATCTTTTGAAGGTATATTATATATATTAAAAGACCATTTCAAAATAAGAGGTTTAATTTTTTCTAGTTCCACAGACACAACTGGAATGACCACCAAACATCCACAAATGCTGATTAAATTAAAATTTGGAATGGTCTCTTCATTTCTGCGGCTGTCTCTTTACTATATTTTTGTAAACTTTCTCTTGAATTGAAAGTGTGTTTTCTTTTGTAGGAATCTATCCCAAAATCCAATGGACCACATTCTCCCACATCAATTTGACCATCTACTTCAGCTTCAATCTCTGTAGGTCATTTTTTTTATCCTAAAATATGTATCTGTGTTATACTTTATAATAATCATACATAAAATATAGTTTTCAAAGATATGTTCTTGAAACAGGGAAAGCCTCACATGATGAGCCATAAAGATGAATTTAAACCACAAAGTAGACGTCCCAGACTGGAGACGTCTCAGACTGATCTCGTAGATGTTCAGAACAGGGAATCATTTATCCGAGGCCTAACCAAAGGTTTATGATAAAAGTCACTAAACACTAAAACTCTGTTTTTTACAGTGGCCTGGAGGGAATAGAAATACCAAACATCCAGACCCGAATGTTTTGGCCCATGGCTAACCTTTCCTACATGTGAATATATTTATTTATATGCATATTTATATATATATCACATTGTCTTTATGTATTTATATTTTATGTTAAATGACATGTTATTTTTCTGTTTGCTTTTAAAAAGAGCATAACAGAAGTCTCAAAAGCATTTTTATGAATAAAAATACTACCTGTTCAGTCTTATTTTGGGGCACTAAAGTGTCAGAAATGAAGTAATGAATCAGTCATACCTTGATTTAATATAAACACTTATTAAATTACATTTGTCTAAATATTACATATATTCATTTAATCATAAAATTAATCTTTGCAGATATTTCAAGAAGTTCCAGTACTGCTCTTACGCCCCACACGTGCGCAAGTGTAAACCCAACTCAGATGGGCTCTCGTCTTTTGAAGATCTGCTGGCAAACGTTGTCCTGCGTGTATTTGTCTGGGTCATGGCTTTCGTCACCTGTTTCGGGAACCTTTTCGTTATTGGGATGCGTACGGTCCTGCGGGCCGAAAACAACCTGCATGCTCTGTGCATTAAAGTTTTGTGCTGTAAGTAATAAAAGGTATACTCATTGAATTAAACCAACACCGTGTCTAAACCGGATGTCCACACACTGGATCCGATCATGTCTGGTGTACACAGGGTGTTAGGGATCAAACTGTGTGACATAACCTGTGTGTATAGCGTGAGAAAAATACATAAAAGCTTTCTCAAACGACACTGATGATGACAGAAGAGACATACATGTCTTTCTAAGGCTGTCTCCGCTATATTTGGATAACAGCTATTATGAAACCCATGTGACGCAGGCAGAGACAGCTGGTACTTGTGGAAACCGTTTTCTAGGGCACCAAGCTCTCGAAAGCACCCGTAATATCCTCATTATAATCTAGAAGCATATTACATTTGGAAGCTATAAATGTCTCCCAAAATTGTAATTTATTTTAAAATACGGTTGGATCAGTTGTCTCACTACTCTCCTGTCATTAATAGCTGTAGGCGTGTGAGACAGCGGTTAACATCAATCTTATTTACTGTTGGACGTACTGGCTTTGATCGTCTGAAACCTGTGTTTCTTAGTCACACTAACTGACTGTCTTATAAGCAAAGTGTTTCACTGCTGACAGTTTCGGGGCTGATATCGAGCTTGAAAGGCTGTCATGATCGGACAGAAAATCTATCGCCCTGTCACAATTCCCTCTACACAGGATTCGCTCTCTATTACAATCACCTCCAGCAATCGATGCAAGCTCTTCCTAGTACATATTTGGTGTTGTTGACCCCAGTTTGCTGGAGTTACTGGCCTGGTGCCATGAATCAATGCACCTGTCTGATTTACTGTAGGAACGGCTTCCAATTTGCCCTGCATTTTTTTTTAAAGGTAGCTAATGACATGCTATTTAAACAATGCTTCATTTGTCCCCAGGTGCAGATTGCCTGATGGGGGTCTATCTGTTCTTTGTGGGGGTCTTTGATTTGAAGTTTCGTGGCGAGTATAACAAGAATGCTAAGCTTTGGATGGACAGCCTGGAGTGTCGCATCATTGGCTTCCTGGCTATGCTGTCCTCTGAAGTTTCCGTCATGTTGCTCACTTACTTGACAATGGAGAAATTTTTGGTCATTGTTTTTCCTTTTAGCCACTTGAGACCGAGCAAGCGTCAAACATTCGCTGTCCTGATCTCTATATGGCTCCTGGGTATCTCAATAGCTGCAGTGCCTCTGCTCAGTGAAGACATGTTTGGAAATTACTATGGACACAATGGAGTTTGTTTTCCCCTTCATTCAGAGCGTCTGGAAAAGCCCATTGCTAAAGGATATTCCACCTGCATTTTTCTTGGTAAGGATAAAGTAAAAAACATTGAAATTAGATACTAATCCAGTAAAACACATTTATTTATGCAGTAAACATTTGCTTACATATCAATGGTAATTTTTTTATTACAAACGGTATAAAGCCATTTTAAAACAATGTTGCATCAGCCTCACAAGGATTGATAAGGAACAGAAACTTTGAAGAATAATTAATGTAAAAAAAATTTGTCGTCAGTTGGACAAAAAATATTTTTATATTGCAATAGCGTTATACTTTCATGTGAGCCAACAATGCGACGCTTCAAGAACACATATGACCCTGGATGACAAAACCAGTCCTGTGGGTCGATTTTTACATCATCCGAAAGCTTTCTATTGATGTATGAGTTGTTAGGATATGACAATATCTGGCGGAGATACAACCGTTTAAACCTCAGGAATCTGAGGGTGCCAAAAAATCGAAATATTGAGAAAATTGCCTTTGAAGTTGTTAATAAGAGGCACTGTAGCAGGTCATCCACTCACAAAAATAATATATTTAGTTATTATATAGTTTTGATATATTAACGATAGGAAATTTACTAAATATCTTCATGGACCATGATCCTAACTTAATATCCTAATGATTTTTGGTATAAAAGAAAAATAGATAATTTTTACACATAGGCCTATGTATTTTTGGCTTTTACTAAAAACGTTGCCGTGGGTAAGACTGGTTTTGTGATCCAGGGTCACATATATGATGCTGCATTACGATCCAGACGCCTCGGATTTAGGATCTGTATTTAGTAACAAATAAATCTATTCACTAACGACAAACCGTTAATGTCACTAATAACTTTGTAATATCAACAGCAGCTTTCCTGTCGCTCAGTTGATAAAGCATAATAAAGGTCATAGGTTCGGTCCCTGGGATTACCTGTACTCTTATACAAATGCATTGTAGGCCTATAATGCAATGCGAGTCGCTTTGGACAAAAGCGTCTAACAATTTTTTTTTATGTACGAGTCGCGAGACCGTTACAGCGTTTCTATGTGCCTCCATACTTGAAGGTAACGTACCGCTCTGATTTTGTATATTAAAATGGATATGACAGTTATCGATAAAGAAGCTCAAATATTTATCACTGGCTTTCACAAATGCATCGTTTCACGTTAGAAGACATTTACTAACCCACTGGAGTTATTTGCATTACTTACTTTGATGATGGATTTGTGTGCATTAGTACCTGTACATTGCTGTATGCTTTTATTCAATTAGTTTGTTTTTATACGTTTCCTGTGTAGGACTTAACCTGGTGGCCTTCCTCATCATAGTCATCTCCTACTCCAGTATGTTTTACTCAATCTACAAGACAGGCATCAATGCCACGGAGCTGCGCGGTCGGCGGCACAGGGATGTGGCCATGACCCACCGTTTCTTCTTTATTGTGTTCTCTGATGCCCTCTGCTGGATTCCTATATTCCTGGTCAAAATCCTCTCGCTGCTACAAGTTGAGATACCAGGTTAGTCTATGTGTGAATGCAGTGTTGAGAAATAACGTTTACTCTTTTTTTAGAGAGAGAGAGAGAGAGAGAGAGAGAGAGAGAGAGAGAGAGAGAGGAGAAATCACGAGGCTCTCACTGGTGATATAGGCTATTAATCATCAGACAATATTATAGACAGTCTGTCTTGAAGGATTTGTGACTATATTTTACCAGCTATGTGTGTTCATGATTTGAGTTTATAGTAGTTTGGAAAGAAATTATTAGAAAAACAAAATGCCTTCTACGGTTAATATTACCTATCTGTATTTCTACACAAAAAATGTCTTTTCTTATATTTTATCTCTTTTCAGGAACCATCACGTCATGGGTTGTGGTCTTCATCCTCCCCATCAACAGTGCCTTAAATCCCATCCTGTACACGCTGACCACCAGCTTCTTCAGAGAGCAGGTGGAACTTTTATGGTGCCATTGGCAGAGGCAACCGAAGCTCAAAACGGACCGCAAAAGCCTCACCAGTTCTGTTATGTACATGAACCCATCGAGATCTTCCTACTTCCATCGCAGCTACATTCCACAGACGTCTATTTTAGGCATAAATGCCAGCTATACATGAAGGTGCCCTGCATAAGCAGATGGAGTTAAAAAAGTGCAAGAGACTTTAAAGATGTTTTTTAAGCTCTTAAGTGTTCCACTGGAAACGTCTTAGCGTCATGGACTGAGATCTGAACTGTTCTCTGGAAGCGGTCCTTCACGTTGTAGGTTCCTGCTTGATTGTGCATCTGAAGATGTCATGGTTGGACATGGCAAATGAAGAGAAAGCATAGGACACTGTTCCAGAGTTGCTGGAAATGTTTGTTTACAAAACCAAAATGGATGAATCTTCTGCTATCTCGATTTTTAGTCAGTTTTCGTCCGATCAATGTGAGAGATGTGCCTAGACAGAGCGCTGGTTGTCTTTTGAACTGTGAACTAAATTAAGTGGTCGGACATTTGTATACATGATGTGTCATTTTTGTATGTGTCGTTTAGGTTGTCCAAGAGACAATTGTCCAGCGTTGATTTTTTTTACAAAAAAATGATCTAACATTCACGCTAATTCATTTTAGTTTTTAAGGCAGTCGGAGATATTGTGGTTCAAATTGTTTTAAATCTTGTTTTTACTCTTGTTGACTCTAGCAGTGGCAAGAATGTAAAATGATTCGTGTTTCCAATTCATACAGTTTACATTCCTCCAGTTTTATACGTTTTACAAGCCATAATAAAATTTATTTTTATCACAGTTGCTTTAAAATGAAGAGGCCTAAATATTTGGAAAAGTCCCGTTAAACAGCGGATAATATTTCCCACGGAAATAATGTTACAAAATTACTTTGGAATTAACATTAAATGAATAGAGTAACTAAATAATATGGAAATATTATCTTTCTAATATTAACTTAAATAAACCAAAACTGTAGTAAAAACTTGCGGAATGTGGTTACCATGGCATTTGTTTTCACGAGCGCATGACGCTATCGCTTTCAGAGGGAGGGGCTTACCTTGGCGGGAGGAGATTAACCTTACGCGCTTCTCGGTTGATTGACAGTTACAACGAGGCAAAGGCTGCTCATACCTCAAGGCAAGTGCGTGAATTCACCGCGATCCCATCAACTTTTAAAAATGGAGCTGTAATCGCGCTCAGTCGTCTTCTCTGAGGTACGTTTATCAGTTTATTTCAGCCACTACGCGATTTAGGTTGTCATATCTGTAAATCCACACTCTCCATAAAAAATTCATAACTTTTAACCTGTCTCTTATACTCCAATCCCTGAAATTGTGCTGTACGTTACCTGCAGTAAGCGTCATAATATCTGCTATGGTCGTGGGAAAGTGATGCGTGATGAGGCTGCAACATGTTGCGCATGTGGATATTTTGAGATGAACTAGCATCAAACACAAACCGACGTCTCTCCGTTTAACTTGAAACGCAAGTGCGCAACTATTCTTTTTTATCTTTTTAACTGTAAATGTACTATTGACTGTCAGTTTGCTGGCTTGCTCGTTTATATTATTGTACATACTTATTTCAAACCCTTAGCCAGGTTTCTGTGACTGCTATAGCTTATACTACAGGTTGTCCCCCCATACGTATTTAAATACATGTTGTTTGGAAATTCAACAAAAAAGAGGAATAGTGAATGCTAAATATGCCAAGACCTTATTCATAAATGTACATGTAAATGCCATCATGTTGGAAAGTGTTGTTATGTAAAACATTTTTACATCTTTACATAAGTTCAAAGTGCAGTTCAACAAAAGTGAAATGTTTAAAGGGTTCTCCGTGTTTGTTAAATTTGGATAAAAGCGTCTGCCAAATGCCTAAATGTAAATTTAGACATGGATAAAACATATAACTAATAATTTAGATGCTAAGCAGCATTATGTATAATGTAGGAGGATGCATGTGAATTGTTTGTGTGAAGGTGCATTTGTGGTTGCAGGCAACTAGAATGTCGGTGTCTGTTTTCTATTATATAATAGTGATGATTCTTGCTTGTAGAATAGGAAATAGAATCACACTAGAGTGAATCTATCAGAGAAATGTGAATTTGACCTTTCACAATGTAAGTGATTTGTTTGAACTCGCTTCACTTTGTGTAGCTGTCATCCCAGAGAACACAGCAAAGACTCAACTCAGAGCATTTCAAGACATCGCTTTGATCAAAGCATCCAGGCTTGTTTCTCAGGCAACCGTGCTGCCATTCACTACTATAAATATGCTAGTAGGTGGGCAGGAGTTTTATAATCTGCTATAATTTACATAGTCGTGTTCTTCCTCCGGCTTTTTGTGTTCTTCATGTTGTGTTGCCCTAGTGTTTCATCTTGAGTGCATATGAATATCTCCAATTAACTTGGACTTCAGTTATGACTCTGGCATGCACGTTACACATCAGACAAAGGCCCGATGCCCAGCGTCTTCACCTGACACATGAGACACCTGATGTCTTTTGTGAGTTCTAGGCGGTTGATGGTTGAACCCGAGTCAACGGCTGATTTCCCTCTTTCCATCTTGAAGACTGAACAATGAGCGTTTGTTAGACGTATCGATGCCGGCTGCAGAAAGGAACGGAATCACCTGGCTGTAACTGGATATAAGCGGTGCTGCTGGTGTCAGTGCAACTGCCTCTCTTTCTGGAGTTGCTGGCTCCACCCCTAAAATGTTCCCTAGCAATGTGATTGGATGCCAGATATAAGCCCCGCCTCTGCCTGCTAACAAGCAAGCAGTTAGAGAGACAGGTGCAGGGTGAAGACCCAGATGCCCTGAAAGACCCCATTATCACTAGAGCGGAAAAAGAGTACTTTCATGCAGAAAACATGAGCCTCTTAACCCTGGGAAAGATACGCACGCTCATTTGCAAAGTCTGAGGATGAAGCTTCAGTTTTTATTTCAGTGAAAGGGCCTAAATATGTCTGGGATATGAGAAATCACAACAGAAGTTATTTGTTTTGAAAAATGATGAGTGTTTCTGATGAGTGCCTCATCCCAAAAAAAATTAGGTCATAATTTATTTAGCTTCATGTCATTTAAAACCTCTCTGACTCCTTCTGTGGAACACGAAGCAAGATATTTTGAGAAATGTCTCAGTGGTTTTGTGTCCAGAAAAAAGTCATACGTATTTGAAATAACATGAGGATGAGTAAATGATGAAAGAATTTTCATTTTGCTTGATTCAGATTGGCCAGTCGTGACATATTTGCGGGTTCATTATTCCCAGAGAACAACCTCTCTAAACTAATAATAACACACAGGAACCCGGATGCAGCAAATCATCTTGACAGGGTTTTTTTGACAAATTTAATATAAATATGTCTATGACATTATTTTTACAAATGATTAAACCAAATTGCCTGTTCGTGACATTTGAACGTCATTTCTTACCTTAAAACCAAAAGTAAACAGCTGTTCCTCACATAAGGTCTGCATTCGGTAAAAATAAGCTAATCAAATATTTCACATTTCATGTCCAGTTTTTTCTCATGTACCAAGTAGCCAAGTAATAAGTGGGATAATGTACAAGCAGCCGGCTGTTATCACCAAATAAGCCCCTGCTTCGCATCGGGCCCTGATGTTGAGGTCCGGACTTATTTCTGCAATAACAACCGGCTGCCTGTAGAATACCCGCTATTTATTACACAGCTCTTTGAATGCTTGATTCTGATTGGCCAGTCGCGACATTCCAAGGGATGTTATTTTCAAATAACAACTGCTCAAAACTAATAACACCCTGTAACCTGGATACTGCAAATCATTTCGAGAGGGGAAGTTTAATATTACTCAAAAAATTATTATAAATATGTCTTTTATTAACATATATGGTATTATATTTACAAATTATTAAATCGATTTGCTGTTCACTAAGTTTAAATAAGCCGCTTCATTGTGATACAAGACCCTCCCTCCGCTTTGCGTCGGGCCCTGATCACACTGTCGGGGCTTATTTCTGCGATAACAACCGGCTGTCTGTAGATTATCCTTAACAGTGAACAATACTTTTAAAGCATTTATTAATTTAATAGTTCATGTATATTTCAGCATTTACTAAAATATTGTTAAAATCAAACATTGTCACTGTTAACATGATTAAAATGCACCATGAACTAACATGAATAACTTTATTGACAAGAACTAACATTAACAAGGCTGAATAAATGCTGCAGAACACTATTGTTCATAGTTAGTTCATGTTAATACATTTACTACTGTAAACAAATAGCACCTTATTGTAAAGTGTTACCAAATTTACATTTTGGGGTAAACTTTACTTTTAGGCATCCGCATACTTTGTGGGGCCACTTTATTGCTCTCAAATAAAAATGGATCCTTTTTATGATTTCTAATATAAAGTTAAAAGTTGACTTAAGTTGTGTACATGTACTATGAGAATGAGAAGCAAGAGGCTGCTTCCTTAAAATGGTCAAAGTCTTGCTTGCTCCAGATGGCAGCCGAAGCACTTCGGCTGGACGTACCTGAGATCAGGTGCAGACTCAGAGCTCCTTTGATGAGTTACCTGATCCCTTGGCAATAAACTGTTGGCTGGTATATGATACTAACTCTAATTTGGATTTCTTTGTTTGGTTAGATAATTGTTCATGACAGTTAAAAAAGATTGTTCTTTTTTGCATATTTTGTGCTGTCGTCACTTTTCCACAATAGAATATAGTCATTGAATTTTGAGAGGTCACATGCATTTTATCATAATGTATTTTTAAAATTTTATGGCAGTGGTCATTCAATGAATGCAAATGATTGAGGAATATAACATGTGAGCTGGGTCAATAAGAGACAAAGTACACACGTCTAGCCCAGTGAGCCAGGTCCATTATTTGCATTGCGACAGATATCATCAGATGTTTGTTTGCTACAGAGTATTGCTTGCATGTGCAGAATCTGCAGATATTTCCTTTCTCTAGAGTTTACTTACAAAGCTCATCTGAGACTAAACTTTAACTGGTTTATTCTAATAAAAGGTGCTCATTAATTTTTCACCAGCCGTATGCAAAAATCAATTGGTCCTCGCTATGGCAACAGCTTGTTGAATTCACCCAGTTGCTGGAGGTGTTGGGTGCCTTCACCAAAGTGTTGCCAACTTTCACGGCTCACAAAGGCCATTTCAGGATCTTGTGAAACAGTTTTTGGCATCACTATTTGGTTGAAAGATTTTTTTGTTTGGTTTTAAAAATGCTTTTAAATATTCAATGAATTTATCTTTAGCAACCTACATTTACCTACATTTATATGTATTTGACCGATGCTTTTATTCAAAGCAACATATTCTTTCATTGAATGTGTACATTTTTTATCACGATCGTTAACCTATTAACACACCGTTTAACCTTTTGTCACAGAGTGACCCCGAGCTGTACTGTATAGCTCTAAAAATAATGTTGAATGTATCTGATGTTGATAGACTTTTTTGTAGACTTATGTATTGCATAATATCAGCAGCCCATTCATTTGAAATTGCCTTCCTTGAAGGGATTGTTCACCCAGAAAAGCAAATTCTGTCATCATTTACTCACCCCCATTTTGTTCCAGATTTAATTTCTTTGTTCTGCCAAACACAAAGGAAAATAATTGTAAGAATGTCAATAACCAAACAGATCTCATCCCCCATTGATTACCGTAGTATGTATTTTCTCTAAAAGGGCAGTAAATGGGGTAAGAGATCTGTTGGGTTACAGATGTTTACAGAATCATTTCATTTTGGGGTAAAGTATCTCTTTAAACACAAGTTCGTTTCAAGCATATTACTTACTCTTATGTAAATTACACTTGAAACTCTAGAGGGCGCCATTGCAACACTTTTTTGAAAATCACACCTGGTTATTCTAAAAAAACTAAAAGATTGATTTAATTTTATATACTGTACAGTTTCTTTAGTTTCAGTTTCTTAGTTGTATTTGTTACGTTGAGTTTTTTATTTTGACCTTATTGTCATGTCTGTTTTGTTACTGATGCCATTATGACATAAATTCTTCAAAGAATTGTGGCTTTGACATTTCTTTTCTTTGGTTTTCGTTAAATTTTGCATAGAAATTGGAATACACAACCTGGTTACTAGGCAGGCTGGGTTTGACAGACTGTGACTAACCCATATTAAGTAAAACACGTAATAGTTGTCATTCATTTTTTCTGTGGCACACAGTTTATCTATTCTTCAGTCTATTAGCTGCCCAAACAAACGGGCATACTTTTAGAACAGAAAACGCCTTCGACTGAACACAAAGTGTGTTTGTATTTCTCATGTAGGGTAACTGTGGAAAAATCCATTCATTTAGGTGTTGGCCATTTCTGGTGCTATTTCTAAGTACAAATAAGCCTCGGAAGGTGAAAGCAGACTTTTTTACAAGGGGTTTTTCATTCAGTCCCAATGACTTAACACCCATGATACAACTATTCCGATTACGTTTGTTTGTGTGTGTGAGAGAGCGTTTGACAGTGATTTAATAGTAGTTCACATCCCAAGCCTTCTGGTTTTAAAATGTTTTCCTTCGTTTCAATTGACTTTGGGGATGTCTGTTATCTAACTGCTTTAACATTAGACCTGCAGTATAAAGATTTCAGGAACCCGGCACCAACTGGGTTTATCTTTGGGGAATCCCACCCTCTGGACGTCCACAATGAGAACTCAATGACTTGAACACTGAACTGGAGGAAATGACTTGTTTGTGATAACAAATTTGGGGAATTTTTGAGCGCTAGACTCTTCTTGTCTGTCTTTCCAAACCTATCTTTTTCTCTTTTTCCTTCGTTTTGTCAGGGGGCGGGGCAGTAATTCAACACCTGCCTTTTTTATAAGTTGTACAGTAACTGGCTGAACTGCTTTGACAAGTGCGAGGGGGTTAAAACACGCCGTCTACTCTGAGCCGGGCTTCTTTCTGACTGCCTCTATCAACCCACACCCTTACGAACACACTGTAAGGAACTGCCCAGAATAAAGACACTGCTCTGTGTCAGAAGGGAAAGAAGAGCGCGAGAAACTTGAAAGTAGTAGAAATAAAGTACAACCACAAGTTCAATGCTACCGCCGAGGAGAGACTGACAGCTCACCAGCTGGTGATGTCGGGCTGTGGGGAGATGGAGATGCATCGGAATAATGGAGCAAAGCAAGTCCACGGGAGCTCGCTGGAGAACATGGACGGCTTACCTGAGAACCTGATGCTAAGCGGAGACTTTCGAGGGAAGTTCAAGAAGCTGAGGTCCAGGAAAAGGCCCAGTATTTTGACATGTACGTGACGAGTTGCTTGCGTGTTTATTTGTTGTCACTGCTGGTTAAAGAAATTAGAGATTGAAAGCGCACTTTGCTTGAGTGGTCAGAAGACATGATGCTCAACCTTCTCTCAGCCGTGTGGGAAATTCCTCACTGTCTATAGACATTTATTTATTGGTTCAAGAATTTGGTGTTGTGTTTGTTCAAATAGATTGTTTTTTTTGTAAGTGTTGAATTTGAATTTACAAAGGTGCGAATGTGCTTCAGTATTGAAATCAGAAGGAAGATGAAGGAACGTGAGAAATTATAAGATAACCCCATTGAAAAAAGCAGAAAGCTGCTGAAAAGTTGTTTTGCAAAGTCCTGAATTAAGTGAGTGCATTGCTGGATATAGATGTTACTTTGTGACAGAAAACATGATTTAATCGTGTGGGTTTGCAATTTCATACAGTAAGATAAAAGTGCAAGAATCCGATAATGGAAATTTATTTTACATTTATAAACATATTAAATAGATTTAAAAGCATGTTTAAATGGTAGAACCATAACAATTTGATAACAAAAATAAACGGAAAAAATTGCATGAATTTCAAGATTTATTGATATTTGTTATGTCCCTCTTTTGCTTTAATGTCAGCATGGATATGACATGGCACGGACTCAAGTTTGTGCTAAATCCAATAGTCCAATTTTTTTCTTAGATTTTGTACAAATGTGATCAAAAATACTGCTAAATCTTAAATATTCGTATTAGTCTTACGACATTACCTCATGACAAGCTACATTTTACACACAGGATCTTTAATGTGGAACCCACTGTATGAATCCTGCTCGTGTCACATGTTCAATAGTATACAGTTAAATGTGAATTTCAGGGACATAGAGACAATTTGGTAGAGTTGATAAAGTGACTAGTCTGTCCCCATGAAAAAGTCTGGAAGAGAGGACCAGGTTAAAAGTGAAAGGGGAGAATGAGGGGCCAGGGTAGAGAGAAAGAAAGTACTGATATCCACAATGACGCCTGCATCGGTGAAACATGCTTCACATTCCATCTCTTCATCAGAGCCTAAAAATGCTTTTAATAGGCTCTTAATGGGAATCAATCTGCCGAAGAACGCTGTAACTCTTACTGTAGGCTATTCATCATGGCTTAACATGTAACAGTTATCAGAAAAATTAACACTTGTAAAGTAAATGTTATTACTTGTTTTTGGAGTCCTGCATGCACCATATTTTAAGTTTTTTTATCACTTGCTTTATTTATCCCCTTTCTTTCTCTGGTCCATCGGTTCTGTCTGCTCTGTGATTCCTTAGTGTCATTTCACCTACGATGCTTTATTTTTTTGGTAATGGATTTAGCTTTCACGTCAGGATGTTTTAGTACGTCACACTTTTCTTCACTTACTCTGGTGTAAATGGTCTGGTTGAAAGATTGAGCGATTAAGTTTCAGCCATGGCCTTTTGTAATAACTTGTCTGAAACAGATTACTCACTGTCATCACACTGTCCAGAATGTTTATGAACATGAAAACAACAGTATTAAAATGAGTAATACTGTAGATCAGGGGTCTCCAACTTTTTTGTAAGCGAGGGCGACCTGAAGAGATAAAATCACCGTTGGAGACCACTGCTGTAAATTATACGAAGTGAGAATAGAGACACTCTCTATTTTATCTCCGCTAGGACTAATGGGCAATCCTAGGCTGACCTAATAAATAGGCTATGAGGGAGTTCATTTTGTAATTGAGGGCAGGTTCTTGACATCAGGGGGATGGAGAGGAGCATTATGGGATTATGCCTTGAGTGACTCAGGGTGTGCTTTTGAAGAGCACACCCTTTACATTGGGACAATGTTGGTGTCAATGAAGATCTGTCTTTTGCCTCATTTAAATGACTTATGTTGATGTTCTCCAATGAGCTTAATACTTTTTATGGAATCACTAGTGTTATTCACTTAGTTATGTGTACCGTATATCATAATGTATCATTAACTGTCCGTCTGAAAACCTCACACTGTGGAGATTTTTCCGCACTGCACATTGTCTCGTGCAGTGTCGAGACTGTCTTTTGCTTACTTAAAGGGGTCATATGTCACGGCTAAAACTAACGTATCGCTTGTTTTAGATGTAATGCAATGTGTAAACTATACACAATTTAATGTTCAAAAACGCTGTATTTTCCACATACCGTGCATGTTTGTATCTCCTCTTTGCCCTGCCTCTCTGCAACACGCTGATTTTTTACAAAGTTCATTGCTCTGAAAAGCGAGGTGTATGTCTGGCAAGCTAGTCAGTGTATAGTGATTGGTCGAATACTGCAAGCGTGTGACGGAAATGTAACGCCTCTTACCATATTTGGAACATCAGGTTCCAAAGCAATTGTACTGACAGGTACTCCAACCTTACTTGCATAATATACATTTGGGCGGTCTTAGTCAAATCATGTGGTTACATGAGGTGTTTTAGGAAGGTCTGGTTGAGCATTCGCTTTTAGATAGAATGCATCTTTTGTTTACGACACTTTCATTTTTGCAATTTTACATGTCTATTACATGTATGGGCAACTTATAACACACCAAAGACACAAAAAACACGTATTCCAGCCATGTGACCCCTTTAAAATGTCAACATGGATACTGTTTTCCTCCGCATTGACCAGACTGGTGTGTGTCCTGTTTTGAACATTGCTTACTTTTTATAAGCTCTCTTACAAGAAACTTTTTTGTTTTTTTTTGCTTTTTCAGCCTTTCAGTTCTTACCTGACTGACACTTGTATTGAATGGTGACTTTAGTTCGGTTATAGCCTAAATTTACCCGTGAAAGTGAAGTGTCAGAGGAATGTCAATCATTGCCTGCTGACTGAATACTATGTTAGACATAATGTCTGGCTAACATAATACATATGTATATACAACAACTTCTAAACTTAAAATAATTTTGATGCCAGTCAGAGCTTTAAGAGGTAGGCCACTCAAAAATGAAAATTCTTTCATCATATACTCAACCTCATGTGATTACAATTACAAACCTATATGACTTTCTTTGCCCAGCAGAACACAAAAGATAATATTTTGAAGAATGTGCCCAAATCATTTTGTACTTCCATTGTATGGACAGTGTATTACCCACTGAGACATTTCTCAAAATATCTTTGTTTCACAGAAAAAAGTGTTATATACAGGTTTTGAATTCAGCTTACCTCACTCGGCTCAGGTCAGATAGTTTGGGACATGAGCATCTCTTTCTGGCATGGGTTTTATTCAAACATGGTTTATAATTAACCATGTGATGCTAAGAGGATTTCTCCAGCCTCTGACACTGGGTTATTTAATGTGAACCTGCCTTACAGAGAGAGAGAGAGAGAGAGAGAGAGAGAGAGAGAGAGAGAGAGAAAGAGAGAGAGGATGGGTGGGTGTCTGAGAGGAGGGGGAAGAGCTTAGCGGATCTGTGATGATCTATTCTGGTTCAGTCTGTGGAAGCATCATTGTTTTGCATCACTTGCACGCAGCAGCTGCCTCGGGCAGGGGTGGAAACACGCAGGACCCCAGCATCACTGCCTCCGTCTAACTCAAGCGGCTGCAGCCATGGCCAGCCAGCAGGACTCGGGATTCTTCGAGATCAGCATCAAGTCACTGCTGAAGTCCTGGAGCGGCTGTGAGTATTTTGGAGCTAAGGGCTACGGGATCACAGCCAGTGCTGGCGGGATGCATCCAGATTTAGGTTACATGTGAGACAGCGATTGTGTTGTTGTGGTGCACGTGTTTATGAAAGTCTGTGTGAGGGGGTTGTTGCCGTTTTGTTTTGTTATTGTTACATCTATACTATAGTCATCAGATACTTCTGATTGGTTAAGTTTAGTATGGATCATTATTGGATGATTCGACATACGAAAATCGAGCATTTAAATAGTTTTCTACAAAGATGCCCTTTTTGTGTAAATTAAGGACATAACTTTGATGCATTTAAATCCGAGACTACTATATTATATACAAACTGGATTGACTGTAGTACACATTCAGTTGGAAATTAAGATGTCACAGTTTACTTCTATAAGATCTTGTTGTACAGGACTAAATGTTTGTTGCATGTCTGCCCTGTCTTTACTGACTGTCTATATTTTGCTTAGTAATCCCTCTCCAAGTGTTTTGGTACACAGTATGCTCCCCAGAGCAATGTGCATCAGGTGCCTGTTCTCGCCAGCCTAACCAACCAATCAGACTTGAGGGATGGTCAGCAGACAGCAAATCAGCTTGCGGAAGGAGTGGCAGTACATATAACCTACAAATCTATAAATATATTTACTTTTAAATAATATAGTTATTTAAAATATTTTTTAAATAGAGTACTTATGCTGCTGACACCTTTGTGCAGTGCATTTGTTCTCAATTAAAACGCATACAAACATAGGGTTTTTGTAAGATGACCTGTATTTTTTACTTGTGAGCAATACAGCTTTTCTCTGAAATATCTTATATTTTTAAGAAGTCTGAATGATAGCAGACATTAAAAAATATTCTAAACAATTCACAGCGTGAGACTGTAATCCCAAGTTTTTAAATAACATTATAATCTCTAGCTGTCTGAGTAAATGGGTAAAAGGTTCTTATCACTAAATCAAATGTGCTTTGCAAAGCGTCCCAAATATATTTTTAGCACTGGCTCATAGGTTTAGAGCAGCGTGCACCCTTAGTTCTAATGGCTAAAGCCTGGAAAAATGTCCTTTTTTTTTGCGTTCACAATCTGCACATCTCAAATATCTGTTAACACATCTCAGCTTTCGTTTTTTTCAGCTTTCTACATGTAACTCTTCAAACTGCACTGTGTGTTCGGGCAGTAACGTAGCCTGATCTTGTTCCTCAGGTGTTGATGCCCATGGGCGTTGAGAAAAGGTGACTGTGACCTCTGGATGTCATTTTGATGTAGAGTTGTATTCCGTGAAAGACTTTGTGGAGATATTAGCAGAGCCTGTGACTGACTGTGTATCAGGCGGACGTCTTGAGTTTCATTTTTGAAATCTTGAGAATCTTTTTGGAAGATTGTCCCCAGACTATTGAGAAAGGTTACCAGTGGGATATGAGTGGGCTTTGAGTTCTAATAGCCTCAAAAGCATCTTAAAATGCATGGGTTTGGATAGGTCCCATTTATTTGCAGTTATGGCAGTTGTCCCCAGGGTAGTTTTGTACACAGTTGGAGGCTGGATGTTAAAAAACCCACATTATTTACATCTGAGGCGGATTTTGTTAGAAGTATGTTTTTCCCTGTTTGCTCTTCACTCCCTAAATATGAGGAATTTGCTAAAAGCGCAATAGGATTTGTCTTTGAAAGGATAAACATAAGGTCTATAACAAGGGACAAAAAAAGCTCTAAATTAGTGTACCAGTCTTTGTGATGTCCAACTATAAACTGTCAGAAAAATGTATAAAACTTTACCTTTTTTCCGTCACTGAGGTCGTAAGATTAAAGGCTCCTTTTTGTACCTTGACAGGTTTACACATGTAAAACACAAGTTGTTTATAATTCTTTGGGGATATTATACCCATTAGGACCTTTTCTACATTCTTAAAGGTACAGTTAAACAAAACATTTAACTATACCATCGAATTTAAACGTTAGTAACAAAAAAATGGATGTGTGTTAACATCAATATTTTTAAATAAATGGCAATCAAGAAACATTGTAGAAAACATATGGAGAAATAATTATTCATTTATTTTTGTCCTTGTTCCTTTGCGGTTTACTTGACTAATAAATATGAAAACTAGTCGCTTTTCAGAAAAATTCGCTGTTTTGAATAAAAAATAGATCATTTATGTGAATCGTGTATATCCAAAGAGTTTTTCTTTCGAGGGGGGGTCTTAGGCGGCTTTGGTTCAGCACCTATTCGTTTGGCCAACCAGAATCAAGATATCAGCGTCGTCTTTTTGGTCCTTGGGCCAACCAGACTCAGGCTATCTAAATGTCACATTTGGGCCCATGAAAACCATTGCTGAAAGGGACAAACGCAAAGTGTCTGTCAAAGAGACAACGGCGTTGGTATTTATTATTCGGTTCCCCGTGTTATCGAACGGGTATGTTATGAGAGACAGTTGCCAGTATCCCTTTAAAAATGTCCACTTCTAGAGCTCTGTCCCTTTTTGTGAAATTGATATTCGTCCGAAGCTGCAGTCGTAGAAGCTGTAGTTTACAGATGATATTTAATAGTTATTTTAGAGACTGATCAATTTGCCTTATAATACATGAATATGTTGATATGAGCCACGCTTAATACTTTTTTATTCCTTGTATCTCCTTTTTGACCTTTCTTTTTTATGAAAGCTCTTAATAACTATTTGTTGAGCTCTTATAACTCGCATCAATCAGGTTGCATTTTATTTTCTCAATCCTGCATGTTTTAAAACCAAGACCTCAGACCCTGAAGCGTTTCTATGGACATACATAGAGTTTACATTAGACTAGACAAAATTGCACCTCTCAGAAAACGTAGACAAATAAAGATAATTTTAGATGTTTAATCACGACTTGGAGCATTGGGATCGCGAGACAAGGGCAATGAATTTATTTTTTATGAAAATCTTAAAGTGGACTAAAATCGAAAATGATTGTCTTGCGATAGCTACTCCTCCATAGCTGCCCCACCCAAGCCGTGATCAATCCCAACTCCCAACCCCCCATTTTAGGTTTCTAATACATGCATTGAAAACTTATAAAACACCAAAGAAACACATGTATTCGTGCCATATGACACCTTTAATTTTGTATTTATAAGCACACATACATGTATGCATATTAAATAAATATTTACATGTATTTATTAAAATGTATCAATTATTATTTAAATAATTATACATAAAAGCTTATTTATTTTTATATTTATATTTTTCTTAAATGTATGCAGTTCTATAAAGACAAAATGAATATGCAAAGTACACATTTATTATGTAAACAGAAACTTTTTTGTATACGATTAATCGTTTGCCAGCCCTAACATATGCTAATTTTCTGTGGTTAATATTACATGTAAATTTAAGTATGATTTTAATACAAATAGGATCTTTAGAGTTTGTCCAAAGGCATTTTAAAATTGCTATAGATAATCAAACTGTGCTGGTGCATGTCTGCATTTGTGGATGTCTCATGTGAATGTATGTGTGAAATAGAGAGGCGTTGGTTGTACTGTGTCTTGTATTGTCCCTGTCGGGAGCAGCTCAGTGCTCAGAGGCTGATGTCATGCTCTCTTTGACTTCATCTCTTGTTTGCACAGTCACATGTAGCAGCGTTTCCCACAGGATTTTAAGAGACTGTGGCACTGATGACGTCACATGCTATTTAGGATATTTATGACATCATCGCATCGTGTTTGCGTTTGGTCTAGTTTTGGCACTAGAAATCTGTTAAGCTTCTACTCTTTGATCACATTGTATTGTATTTAACACAACTGGATGCTTTATTCACATATTATCTGTTCTGACATAAAACGATTATTAAATAGTGACTTAACAAGACCCAAGAACATTTCGTGTTTAATCCAACCAGTTGTTACTTTAATTGCCGTTTCGGTGTATGGTTCCCCCATTTGGTTGATAAGCGCAGTTGTCTGTTATAAATGTTGTAAATACTGCCGCTTTATACGCTTCCATGTGGGCAGTGCAATACACGTGAATTTGTTGATCCAGGCAGAAACCGCAGTTACATCATGTCACTTCATAAACTGCAGTAATAAAGCAATATTTTGGCTCCTGCGGATTATACTTCTGGCCTTACACTAATAGTTCAAACCAGATTCTGAGGTAGCAGTTGGTTGTTTGCCGTTTGCCATTAGCTCAAAGCGTGCTACATAGCAGCTAACTTGCTAATGTTAGCTACATAACACATTTAAAGTCACACAAAACACAGCGCATGGACCTGAATGTGTTTAGTCACCAACGCAAATCATTTTTTGTAGTTATATTTTCGGAATCACACTCGCACGACCAGGTGTTGTGCTTTGTGTAATGAGTGCAATCAATAACTTACACTCAACTCCCTATGGGAAAAGTGCCTAGCACAGTAACTATAGATACCTATAACATCAGTCTACTTGCATGAACTAAGGAATCAGTAGAATTTGACCAAAAAGTCTCTGCTCTGAGAAAACATTTGTTGTGGTTTGGTAGTCATCATTTACAAGCATAACACTAAATATGTGATGAGGCATGATCATGCTATGTAAGCTATTAAGCATTACATTATCTCTAGTCTACCTTACGGCTATAAATTGTGAACCAGTAACGTTAGTGCGCTAATAAACAGCCTGAGTACATCCAAATTACTAATAAACTCTAAAGTACAGGACAGTAAGAAAAAATGACATATAAGACTTTCAAATCCAGTAGCAGGAAGGCTAACGTTAGGTCTCCATCCGTTTTGCAACCCGTTGCCTCTTTGCACCTCGCGTCGCCGAGTGTAAGTCCGTCAGATATTGATTTGCGTCAGATCACTCTCTCTCTTCTCCTCTTTGTTTTATTTGCTGGCTCTGCCATAGTGATGGTTTGAAGACTTGCGTTGAACTACATCGTTTCGCCTTATCGTTAGCTTTTGGCTAACTTCTCCCAGGCTACGACTAAAATGTGACGTATGCAGTAAAGCAGGGGATAGGCAGGGTTTGTACCGTCCCGAACACCACAGTTACAAGTGCAATTTCAACCGATAGGAGGCTGCTTAGGAAACAACGACAGTAAAATGCGTCCAGTTTAAATTCGTCCTACCACTAAAATAATTTTAGAGAGATTTATTTATGGTCAAAAAGTTGCTTGTTATAGCTTTAAAATCCTGATTTATAAACGCGACTTTGTCTGAAAGAATCACCATACATTTACACACGGATATATGAGGTGACGTTGCCGAACATTCGGTGCAGCCCTGTTTTAAATAGTAAAATAAACATGTAAATGGCAATCAAATCATGGAAACTATTCACTGCGGCCAGTTTTGACAGTGTGGCAGGCTGCAACGAATAAATCAATATGGGAAACAGACAACAAAACAATATGTTGTTATGAGAATAATAAAAATGTGTTAGTTCGTTTTGAAACAATGGCGGTCTGCCATAGTCTAATTAATGAATAGGAAACACTGTGTAGTTATCCAGATTGTTGTACTCATCCAAACTGTCCTTTTTTGCGCCGTTTGTCCATGCACATCTCGCCAAAATGTTTTGCTTGGGGCTTGTGTGGGGTTGCCGGGGTGTTGCTATGCGGTTTAATGGTTTTCTTAGTGGTTGCTTGCAATACCAGGGAAGTTTTGTAAAAATATAAGCGTGTCTCGTTGTTTTGAGTCTGTCTAAAATGTGTTTGAAGTATTGCAAGCATAGTTTGCAACCCATGCACTACTCACAGTTGTTCTCCATAGGGTTGGATTGTGTTATCATTTCTGGATTTTCAGAAGCTAGAATGTCGTACTTCACGCTGTTGCTTGTGTAAGCAAAGGGTCTGAGAGTGAATAAGTGAGTGAATTTGTGTCCAATCGGACGATGTTTACACGGTGGAGGGGGAATCGGCACGCATGGTGTGTACTCTGGGATAAATATAACCCTCCAGCTATGCCACTGTAGCATGTCACTTTTGCACACTTGCTCAGGCTTCAGCTAAAAATTCCAGCCTGACCTTCGCTCTCGGGAAGTGGAGGCCGATCTAAACAAGCACATGTGGATTTGTTATCACTTAATTTGCGGAATTTCTGCCCACCCGCTCTGGGACCGCCTGTGCACGGGGCAGGTGGCGAACGGGAGAGGGTTTGGACATTACTGGGATGATTGAAAAGGCCGTGTGAGTCGAGCATTTGGAAATATGGATCCTTTACGCCGTTCTCTTACTATGGATAGCACAGTCATGTGCTGGAATAAGACCAGCATGGTCAACTTTATCAAGGGCCGGGGTAGGTGCTTATAAGTGAGAGTGTTTAGTGAGGTTTTGCTTAAATGAAGAGAGTAGCTTAAAAAAGAGAACTTCTGCAGATTAAACTAGATGAGATCATTAAAAAACAACTCTTGTCTGCAAGCTGTGTTTTCACCAATGATAAGACTTAGTAAACTGGATCAAAATTTGTTGTCCAAATGAACACAGCCGTCACATGACCCACTGCAACTCGACCCCCATTACTCGCGGTACAGTACAAGAGCTTTGGTGTGTGCTTGTGAGCATTGTGGACGAACATTACAACCTTGTGATATTACGTTGTGCCTTCTGCTTCAAACGGTATCTTTGTGTAAAGTCAATCTAGGCGATTACAGGGATAGCATACCCAAAAATAAAGATCACTTATTTAACACTCATGTTTTTCTAAACCTGTTCATGACTCTTTGTTCTATAGAGCACAAAGAAGATATTTTGAGAAATGTCTCAGGGGTTTTGTGTTCATACAATGGAAGTCATTGGGGTCCAAATGCTCTTTGGAACATCTGTTTTTGTGTTCTGCTAAAAAAGGTAAAAGTTAAAAATGATCTGATATGAGAGTGAGTGAGTAAATGATCAAAGAATGTTTGTTATTGAGTAACCCGTAGCACATAAGTGCATGGTTTTACACCGCCATGATTTAAGGTCTGTTGGTCCAGTTGGAAGAAAGCCACAAATTGGGAAAGTTTTGAAGTGGATACAACTGTTTGTATTAGGAAACAAGAATTGTCTGTGATACAGTATTTTTCTTCTTTTGGCAACACCAGAGAATTCTTGTGTATTTATTGTGACATGAAGCAGCCCTTTATTAAGTTATTAACTTTATTAGGTTATTAAAAAAGACAACTACACAATAAATCAATTACTTTCTCTCATTATTTGTAGTTATTTATTTATTTTTTGCATAATTCAAGAAAGATCAGACAAGATTGTAATATTGTGCAAAAGTATATGCTGTCGCCTGGGAAGAAACTCCTGTTAACCTAACAAGCTGCAATGAGAAACTTTTGTACACATCAACAAAATCCGCTTCGCATATGTGAACATTTGATTAATTTTAGAGCATCAAGATATTTCAAAATAATAACTTCTTACTCATTTCTGTTCATTTAAATGTAACATCATACTGTTATTAGCAGAATCTTACTTTTAAGACTCCTTTTCTTGCCCTTTTATGGGAATAAATTGTTTTTTTTGTCCGAAGCTTCACCAGGGTACAGCAAGCCTCCCATCCCTCCGGTGTGCTGCTCGCAGGGCGAGAAGGGACCGCCTGCCATGATGCCCATTAGCGTTGACCCAGAGAGCCGGCCGGGCGAATACGTGCTGAAGAGCCTCTTCGCCAACTTTACCACCATCACTGAGCGCAAAATCCGCATCATCATGGCCGAGCCTCTGGTGAGTGAGCCTTTATGAGAGACTGTTCCTGTGCTCAATTGTCTCTTTAGTTGTTACCTAAAAGTGACTATCGTTGATAGAAATGAACAGGAACAGAAAATAAACAGATTACAGTGTTTCCCACAGGATTTTAAGAGACTGTGGTGCTGATAACGTCACACACAAAATAGCATATTTGTGATGTCATCAAGTGCATTTGGTATAGTGTTGGCACTTGAGATCGGTTTCGCTTCTACTCTCTGATGTATTACAATCACATTATATTGTATTTAACGCGACTGAGTGCTATTTTCACATATTATCTGTTCTATTAAAATAAGTACAAAATATTGACTGAACACGACCCAATAACACCTCATGTTTAATCCG
Source organism: Triplophysa tibetana (assembly GCA_008369825.1). Lineage (NCBI taxonomy): Eukaryota > Metazoa > Chordata > Actinopteri > Cypriniformes > Nemacheilidae > Triplophysa > Triplophysa tibetana. The sequence goes on from CM017917.1 coordinate 15,535,004, forward strand.
ACCAGGTGTTACTTTAACTGCTGCAAAAATCCTGATTTATAACACGATATCGCTGACAAAATCGCGGCGTTAACATTAAAGAAACGATATATGAGGTGATTTTGGCTTGATTACTTGTTTGCCTCATGCAGCGCAGCCTTAACTGATGTTGTTCTTCTCATCAATGTGTTTTTGTGTTATTAGCGCTTTTTATTCTAAATGCGAGTGATGGTTTTATTGTTTTATTGTAGTTTTATTTGGTTTTCGCGTATAGCAAATTCAGATATATTGGAGAGTTCACTGTTGCTGTTTCACAGAGTTACAACTACAGAACCATAGTAACATTACAAAACATACATACGTGTGCACACCACACCGAGAGCTTGCACACAAATTCGAAACCAACGACATCGAGAAAGGGTATGCGGGAAACTCTGCTAACCATTTGTTGAGTCATATAAAATCGATCAGCCATATTCTCTGTCAATAACTTCTCTGAATGTTGAGGTTAAGGCGGAAAGGCAAGTACACGGAGGAACGCGTATTGAAAACACCACCACCTTTTAATTCGTTCACTGTCATGTGATAGAGAGGCACTGTCGAGACAAGGCACGCAACACGAGAGAGAGAGAGGCACTGAGCGTTCGCAACTCTACAATGAATTAAGCTGTTTTAAATAGAAAAAAAAATGTAAATGGCGGTCAGTGTTAGATGTTGTGGTCGCAATGAATAAATCAATATGGGAGACAAACAATACAATGATATGTTGTTATGAGAAGTTGCCTCAAAAAAATGGCGGCACACGTTAAAGTATGGAGTGCCCCCATAGTCTAATAAATGGGAAACACTGGATTAGATGTTGGTATGCAATGCTTGCATTCTCCTTAGATTTCCAGAGTTCAGTTGACTACCAAAGCTCTTTCTTTGTCAGTAACGGTTTCTCTCAGGCCTTAGTATTTGCTATACAAATTGACTTGCATGTGTATTAACAGCGAGTTTCGTGCCCACTAGGCAGTCGAAAGATAACCACAGAGCCAGTATCTATCTAAGGACAGGGGCTCCCAAAAGTCCACCACAGGGATAAACTCATCTTTTGTCCAATTTATGACAAGAAAAACTAAGATCAAGTTACCAGGACTTTCTCACAGTTGTTTGTTGTCTGAAATACTATGTCGAGACTTTGGTTAGTGTTTGAAAATGGAGCTGTACTTCAGTAGAAGTATTATCTGTTTTGTTTAGGAAATGATTTGCCTTTTTTGACACAAGTGTTTCTTTAGAGATCAGCCTAAGATGCTTTGAACAAACCTACTGTAGTGGTCATGAACTATTTAATTTGATAAAAAAAAATGTAAGGCCATAAGGGCGTGTTGGCTGTATTCATCTTTTATTAAAAAAAAACTTTCTTACAAGATTCACAAGATATATTGCACTGTTCTGGGCCGACCTCTCATCTGTTTCTCCCTAAATGACTCCGGGTTCTGAAATATTAATCAACCTGAGGCAGAAAGAGGGAGCTTCAGTTGGGTGAATGAGCTCAAACTTCATTTAACATTGTCTGAAAGTATTATATTTGACAAGCCCAGTAGTGTCTGAAAGCCCTTTAACCCTTTGGCCAAAGTTAGAGAAGACCAGCTGTTTGTTCTGGGACTTGAGATGTTATAATATTGTGACCAGGATGGGTCTTTTGTCTGTTACTATGTGGTAAAACATTAATGCAGTTTGCATAGCTGAAATAGTTTTCAGTTCTGTCGGAAAAGTCAGTGTTTTGGAAACCACTTAAAATGTAATAGTCATATGGAGTATGTAGTGTATGAAGACAAACACGCATGATTTTGGGAAATTATTAAATTATATATCACCCTATGGTTTGGTCAAATATTAATATTTTCAGGTTAATTAAACCTTGCTATAGACGGTTTTAGCAGCAACAACATAAACAAACGTTATGCTGTCCAAACTCAACCTCCGGCAGACCACTGCAAAGACTCAATAACTGTTGGGTAGTTTTAATTTGATTCAACACAGTTCATTTACAATAAATATTCTTGTTGCTTTTACAGGAAAAAACACTTATAAAATCTTTCCAGAGGAGTGAAGATCCACAGTTTGACCAAGTAAGTGCCATTTGCTTTGCACACACACACACACACATGTACACACATTACAGACACACATGCTCAAGTCCAGTCTGTGGACAGATGTCCAAGCGAAAAGACAGGAGGAAGCCCTGCTGTGCCAAAAATTAATTTGACTTTTTGAATTATTAAAGTAGATTCATAAATCTGTCTGGCTTTTTAAGCATCGAAAGCGAATGCCTTAAAAGTTTGATAAGGTTTTTGGCATGAGTGAATGTAGCCATTTTTATCTCTGATAAACAAGAGAGTTTTACATATCTGACCTTGTGTTACATACGCACTTCAGATTTTTTTGTAAGATGCTTTTAATTTCGAATACATTGATTATATACATGCATAAATCGTGTTTGTGGATATTTCATGTATTTTATACACTCAAAAACAATTATTTTCAAGTTCCTTGGCATATTTTGTTAATTGAATAAATAGTCAATTGCAAATGCTTTTACGGATATTAGATTGACTGCCTGTGGTGTTTTCAAATACAAACGGAACCATTTCAACATTGACTAAATGCATTGCAAACACCAAATGAAAGGTCCTTTTTATGACTCGTTTGGGTGGAGTGTGTGTTCCTTGCCTTGAGCTTGTAAGTTTGTCATTCTTCATGTATCCATGTATGCGTGTGTTTGTGTGTGTTGGAGGCAGGTGAATAGCAAGCTCATTCAGCTCTCACAGGGCTGTGTTTGTACCCATGATCCTCTGGGCTTTTAGCAGCCTCACTGAGAGAGGATTCTTCTCCCAGGGTTCTTTAGGGAATGAAGGGCTTGCTGTGTTCACCCCTCGGCTCCTGAACGCCGCCTCTTCCCCCTCCCTTTCCTGTGTGCCGAGTCCTCACCAGGGGCCGCCCTTCCTTCCTGCGCTCATTACCCAAACTCCCTCCCGTCCTTGTTGCTTTCACTGCCTCCTGGAAATTAGGAGACACGTTATACACACTCACACGTATTTCATTTAAGAATACTTTTGCACTTAATTTACTCTGGAAGGACTACAGGAATAGTCATTATTTAATGAATCTATGGCTTTCCCAAATCTGTACCCAAAGTTTTCGAAAATCTAACGTGTCAGTTATGTTAAGCAATTCTATTAATATAGCATATTATATATTTTATTTTTAGAGTTAAAGACACACTGTTCATACTATGCAACGGATATATATGTTTACAGAGATTAATACATTATATTTCTTTCAGTTAATCAGCACCATGAGTTCTCTGGCCGAGTATTGCCTTCCATCTATCTTACGCACCTTATTTGACTGGTACAAAAGACAAAATGGTGTTGAAGATGAATCCAATGAGTACAGACCACGTTCCAATACAAAGCCCAAAGTGTGAGTCCACCATTTTCTGATCATTTAGGTTTGACTGTCATTTAATACATTGTTCTGTATAGCACTCATTAACTGCAGGTAATGAAGTTTTGTTTTTCATTTCGGTCTTTGTAAATATTAGCAGATAAGGCTAAAGGCGAAATTCACAGTCGGAGGTCTTCAATTAATGTAATCAAAGTTTTTCTTTATGAGAAAGCAATGTCATGTCGTCCATAAGACTAGTTACGGTGCAAAGCTGATTTATCAATGAGAATAGATCATTTAGTCTGTTTACATTCTCTCTTTCTCTCTCTCACACAGTGATGAGCAACAGAAAGATTATCTGCTGGAGAGGAGAGACCTAGCCATAGATTTCCTCTTCTCTCTCGTGCTCATAGAGGTTCTTAAACAGGTAACATCGCACTAACAAACCAATGCGCGTGCAAGTCTAACCATCTCAAAGTTAAAATGTAACTCTTTATTTAAGATTGAATGACCAAGATATTTAAATGTAAACATCGAATTATGGTCTACTCAAATTGAACCGTTCTATACATCTTCTATATACGTATAATGCATGTAAAAAAGCAAAAAAGGTCAATGTGTGAATTTGCCTGGCAGATAATAAAACTATATGTAGCTGTATCAATATGTCATCTCAACAGGAGTAGCTGTGAAATATAGAAGTGCTCATTTTTGTGTTTTTTGATCAGATGCCCCTGCACCCAGTTATGGATGGTTTGGTCCATGAAGTGATACATTTGGCTTTTAAGCACTTTAAATACAAAGAGGGGTAAGAGGCTTGTTTCCTCGTACGTTTTATACAAACTTATTAATGGATACATGTGTACACATATTGACGTTTCTCTTTGTTTTCATTATGCGCAGGTACCACGGTCCAAACACTGCCAACATGCACATTGTTGCTGATCTCTATGCCGAAGTTATTGGAATATTAGCACAAGCAAAGTAAGTGGCTATCAGTGCAATATCAACAAAGCTGTTGTCCTGTATCAATGAAGAACAATATTTTTCCATCGTCACTGTGGACCTTCAGCAAGGTCTAAAACATGAGCATGTCCGGTATGAGCATGCCCCACTTTTGCTATACCAAGACTGGAAATGATCTTTTGTTTATTTGAGCTTCCAGATCGGGAGCAGCACATCCACAAGTGGTCTGGATGATTAACATCCTCCATACATTAACATTTATGCAATTGGCAGACACTTTTATCCAAAGCGACCTACATAGCATTGTACTATACATTTGTTTCTGACTATGTGCAATCCTCTGGGATCGAACCCATGACATTTGTTCTAAACACTGAGCCACAGGAAAGCAAATACATAATCATCATTCCTCTAATCTTTCTTAACTGACACATACCCATTTATTTCCTGCTAATATAAGGCATCCTGGGAAACTGTTTAAGAGACATTACTGGGTCTTTGGTTATCTTGCATGGGCGTTCAGTGTATGATTTATGAGGGTGAAGTACCACTGTTGTTGTGCAACATAAAGTGAGCAACACCCTTTATATCAAAAGCAGCCCGTTGTAAAACTTTTATCAAGATAAGAACATGAAGTTTATTAATAAAGAGACTTGAATTACGTAACAATTACACACACTATTATTTCACTTTTTGATAAATATGATTCCTATTCAAACTTAGTCCTGTTGTGACTTTTAAGCAGGCAATCGTTTAGACCCGGAACTATCAGGGAACCAGGTTCTATTACTTAAACATGTACAGAAATATTTTTTTTCAGGCTTTGTAAAATCATTAAAAGAGAATCTTAAAAAGCCATCGAGAAATCATCGAAATATTTATACATTGTGCATATGCAAGCCATTTTTTTAGTTTTATTGACATTTTTTGAACGAGATTTTTATATGTTTATATTTTTTGTTATTTTTTAGTTTATGGCAGTTTTGTTATGTGCTTTTGTTACTTTATTTGTTATTTATTTTTAATATTGATATTTAGTATTTTTTATTTCAGTTAAAAAAAATCTTCTAGTTAATCATTTTATTGCCTGAACTTCAACTTATTATATTTTAGTGCTTAGGCAACATTTATAGTTTTCCTTTAGATTATGTATACAAATAATATAAATGCCTAGATTTATGAGATTTCAACTAAAAGAAATGTTTTAATCGTTTCGTTAAATTAATGGTGCAAGCCAGCACAACTACATCCATGGGTCGTCTGAGACATTGATTATGAGACAAGTGTAATTGTTTAATTCAAATTCCTAAAATTGGTACTTGTGTACAGATTAAAATCCACCTTTTCAGTACCTTTCCATCACACTAATGTAATGCTGTAATTTGCTGGAAAGTCATACATGTTTACTTTACAAAAGGCAATGCGTTTCGAACGGCGTGTCTACACCGGACGCGACCAGCGTGAGGCGACATGATGACCTGCTTGTTCTTAATGGGTTTTGAGCGCCACGCCGCATCCAATATGGACAACATTTTTAATTCTAATGGGTTGCTAATGTCTTTTGTCCGGTGTAGACACGGTGTTAGTCATGTTTTGTTGTTGTAGATTTTCTGCAGTAAAAAAGAGGTTCATGAGTGAGCTAAAAGAGCTGCGTAACAAAGAACAGAGCCCGTATGTGGTCCAGAGCACCATCAGCCTCATCATGGGTGTGAAGTTCTTCAGAGTCAAGATGTATCCTGTCGAGGAGTTTGAAGCCTCCTTTCAGTTCATGCAGGTATTCCTTAACACTCAATTTAGAGACGCATTCAGATAAGATTACAGCGTCTTATATAAGGATCACTAGGACAGCATGAAGGGCAGTTCTTTGTAAACGCAAATTCTGTTTTTCTGTCAGGAGTGTGCACAGTTTTTCCTGGATGTGAAGGACAAAGACATCAAACACGCTTTGGCTGGTCTCTTTGTGGAAATTCTTGTTCCTGTTGCAGCGGTTAGAGAATTTTTTCATTTCACAGTAATACTTGTTTAGAACTTGTTTGTTATCAACCATATGCATTTTTCGTGTTACACACTTCACGTGCGAGAATGCATTCCTGGCATATTTGAAAGTCATTTGACTCCCTTTGTGATTGTCTTGTCCATTCTGTCTACTCTAACGGTAGGCTGTCAAAAACGAGGTGAACGTTCCATGTCTGAGGAACTTTGTGGAGGGCTTGTATGAGACCACCTTTGAACTGTCAACAAGAAAGAAACATTCTCTGGTCAGTCTTGTTCTCATGAGGAACAGTGTCTCAATATTTGTGGACGAACAGTTTAAACGTAATACCCTGTTTCTGGTCTTCAGGCTCTTTACCCACTGGTGACGTGTTTGCTGTGTGTGAGTCAGAAGCAGTTTTTCCTCAACAGATGGCATTTCTTTCTTAACAACTGCCTCTCCAATTTAAAGGTACTGTACATGTACTAGGCAATTTTAATTGAATTCATTTTTTATTAACCAGACGGAATACTGAGATGAAAGTATTTTTTATTCCTGCTGTGATTTCTCATTGCAGAGCAAGGACCCCAAAATGGCACGGGTAGCACTAGAGTCCCTCTATCGACTCCTGTGGGTCTACATGATCCGCATCAAATGTGAAAGCAACACAGCAACCCTGGGGTAAGCACATCGCTACTTTGTCGTGTCGTTGTCAAGTTTAAAGCAGTCACCGATAGTCCAAAAGACATAGCAGCATACAACATACAAAACAGCATAGTTGGTCACCAGTTTTTTTCCAGCACTAACTGGGAGGGGCAAAATACTTTTACGTAATCCAGCTTTATGAATGCCATCTTTCTTGGTGGGTTAAGGGACGCTATAAAACAAACAAAAACAGACGTATGCCCCTCCTTGCGTCATCACTCCAGCAAATCGGGGTATGACCACACCCCTCTGTTTTTTATGTGGTAACGGTGAGCCGAGTAAACAATTAGTGCATTGCATCTGTCGTGCCCAAGGCGAAGGAGTTGAAGTCTTTTGGTGTTGACCAGAAATGGGTGGAGGAAGTAGAAACTAAAAGGGAGGTTGGTGGTCAGGGGTGGTGGGTGTTGGTTCATTGAGATGGTCCGCTGGGAATCCAAGACTTTTTGAGCCATATACTGTACACACCCATGTTTGCTTTTTAGGGCCAGAACTGAACAGTGAGCTGTTGACTTGTGTAGATAATTTAAAATGGATTGATCAGGATTACTGCAATACTGTATGTAATGCGAATGAGTGTGGATAAAATTTAAACAACAGAAGGGGAAGTCGTGCTGATGAGTTTCTGGGTTGTCTTCAGAATGGAATACTTGCACCCTGTGCAGTGGACTCAAAATACTGCAGACTACAGTATGCTCAAAGAAAAGCATATTAAACAGTTTACATTATGCCGATGAAAACACTTAAAACAATAGTACACATCAAACCTACTCATCAACCACAGTTATATGTTTGCTTTATGGTAGTTTTGTTAATATTTTGAATGAGCTTTTATTTAAATATTTTTGAGTTTTCTGCTAATTTTAGTTTAATATCAGCAATTTCATGATGTACTTTTTGTGCAATTTCTATTCGGCTTGTTTTTTTGTATAATATTAGCAATTTTATGATGCATTTAATGATTTTTTTTAGTCTGATAATAACAATTTTTCAATGTGCTTTTGTGCATTTTATTTTTTGTTTCTTTTTTATAAGTTTAATATTTTAACATAATATTTTTATGTGCTTTTTGTGATTTTTTCGGCTAGTTTTTTTTTATATTACCAATTTTATGATGTGCTTTTTGTCTATTTAATTTATATTATGTTTTAGTTTCGTTTTTTATTTATTTTCACTTAATAGTTTAAGTGCCATAACTTTACTACCGAGGCGACATTTCAGAAGTTTTTTTAAGTCATATTAAGGTTGAGATTTTAGAAATGTTTAATAGGTTTAATTAACTATAATAAGCTTTATGGACCATTTTTTTGGCATATCTACACTTTTATTAAAGGGTACATCACAGCGATACCATAGCTTAGAGAACCATCTCTTTCTTACTTTTTAATAACCTGAAGAACCCTTTTTCGCCACAAAGATCCTTTGGTGAAACAGAAAGGTTCTTCAGATGTTTGAGGTTCTTTATGGAACCATTTAGACATCTTGAAGCACCTCTATATTTAAGAGTGTAGCAGGTCATCAGACTACTCTGTGCAAACAGAAAATGTGCATACTTTGCATAATATAGATACTGTTAATGCAAAACATTTAACTGTCCTCATCTTATGTAAAATGTATGATGACAAAATGAAGAACCTTAAACTTGGTAAAGAGTAATATTGAATCGTGCTTTTCTAAACTTCTGAACTGTTTTTGTACACCAACAAGGAACAGTGTGTAATCTATCAAAGGGGAGTATGTTATGATATTAAATATCTAAGAAATGAGAAGGGAGAAGGGAGAGGTGAGTTCTGAAACCACACCGATGATAAAATGCTCCAATTAAGCTGGGAAACCGTTGGGTCAGTCAGATGTAGTGCATTGTAGCAGGTCATATAAAATCATAAAATGTCAGAAATCTTGGATTTCAAACCACATACCAAAGACATGCAAGTTGTTGGTATATCAACATCCACCAGGCACCAGTAAACCCAAAGAGGTCAAGTTTTATATCAGCCAACATCTTTTATAATAAACGTTTCTTTAAATAGAGATCATTTCACAAATAGGGCAAGTTCAGATCTGTCACTGTAATGGAATGCTAATTTTACCACTTTATCTGTGTTAGTATGCTTTGTCCTTCTTTTTGTGCAACCTGTGTGTCTGTCATTGATTCTTAACTTGTTTTTGGTTTACACAACGTTCTCGCCCCTACAGACGGCTCCACACCATCGTAACGACTCTGTTCCCCAGAGGATCTCGCAGTGTGGTTCCTAAAGACATGCCTCTTAATATATTTGTTAAGATTATTCAGTTTATTGCACAGGTATGTTTGAAATAAAATGACAAACAACAAATAAGTGTTCAACCGTTTTTAGCTATTGGACTTATCTCATGTTTGTTGTGAAAACTAAAGAAGCATTTGGTGATGTTACCAAAATAAACATGCCGTTGGTGCTAAATTCTACTGTATTTTGCAACACTGCACGTTTTCAGCATGTTAATGTTAAAACATTTACATATCGTATCGCAAAGTCCCTAACTTAAGTCACATTTCCCCATTTTTTTTTCATGCAGGAGAGACTTGACTTCGCAATGAAAGAAGTCATTTTCGATCTATTGTGTGTTGGGAAACCTGCAAAAGCCTTTAGTCTTAATCCTGAGGTAAAGAGTCATATTGGATTTAGTTGCAATATCTCGGTGTTAAGATTGACACTCATTTTTTTGTTGGATGTCTAGAGAATGAATATAGGTCTCCGAGCATTCCTGGTTATTGCAGATAAGCTGCAACAAAAGGACGGCGAGCCACCTATGCCCAACACGGGAGCCACGTTGCCTTCTGGGAACACACTCCGTATTAAAAAGACGTACTTAAACAAGCCTCTTACTGAGGAGGAGGCAAAAGTCATAGGTGAGTTTATACTGTATGTTCTTCTGTGGGACGGAAAGTATACTTTTAACTTTCCCCAACAGAAACTATACTAGACTATAGTTAAAAACTATAAAACTATATTTTTATATATGAAATGCCATTGTGGTTTTATGGCAATTAAGTGGCATTTATTGTCAAGAATTGTCACAGGTACACGTTCGAAGCAAAAAAATGCACGAAAATAGGTTTGAGACTATAGTTTTGTATTTTAGTTTTGTGTTTTAAAGATCTGGTAACACGCTATTTCATGCATTTTGACTTCTGTACACTGTTAAATGTGCTGGCTTCTCATGATGTCTCTGTGCTTCTTTCAGGAATGTCCTTCTATTATCCACATGTGCGGAAAGCTTTGGACAACATCCTCAGACATTTGGATAAGGAGGTCGGCCGCTGTATGATGCTGAGTAACGTACAGATGCTGAATAAAGAACCTGAAGATATGATCACGTATGCAACCTCTCAATAAAGAGTCAATGAATTACAAGACTTCAGACTTGGTTTTAAATAGGCTTTGCCTATTTTAAGTACTACTTTCAAATAATGTATTAAAAATACCTTTGTTTTCGATTTTTTTAAATGACGAAACCAATTAGATTGATCTGAAATACTGTGTACGTTTATGGCAAAATGTTGAAATATCTTAAAACTTCTGTTTGAACTCACATGACCTCTGTCTATACTGGCAGAGGCGAGAGGAAGCCTAAGATCGACCTCCTCAGAACGTGTATAGCTGCTATTCCACGCATCCTTCCCGATGGCATGTCAAAGTCGGAGCTCATAGACCTTTTAGCTCGGTGAGTGTGTACTGGACGTTTGGTGCAAGAGTGGATGCGTGTACCGAAGTAAGCGTTTGCTTTGACGAATGGTCCGACGGTCAGGTTTCCTGAAAGCGCCAGTAACGTGATCTCTCCGGCCTTCAGCTTGAATAGGATGTCCCGGTGTAAACTGAGTCAGGTTTAGTCTAATCAGACTTGATCTCTCATGTTTAAGCCATTATGTCAGCCTAAAGTTGATCTCTCTCTTTGAACTTCCTCTGCACTCTCATGGAAGATTTCAGAAAGTTTACAGATGATTGATAAGACCTGTAATGTGTTTGATCAGATTTTAAGGAAAGATTTTGAAATGAATTTATGAAAATTCTTTTCTGGGATTTTACACATGTAGTCACTAGTTCGCCATTGAAAGTCGTTTTATGTCCTGAGCCTTTGTGTTTATTAATATATACTGTTGTCCTTTCCTGGCAGGCTAACCATCCATATGGACGATGAACTGCGTCTAATAGCCCAGAATTCTTTGCAGAGTCTGCTGGTAGACTTTCCAGACTGGAGGGAAGAAGTTCTCTTGGGTTACTGTAGTTTTTTGCTCCGAGAGGTGCAGGACACACACCAAACCCTACTGGACTCTTCTCTCAAACTGCTGCTTCAGTTACTCACCCAGTGGAAACTGGCCCTTCTTACCACCTCCAAGAGTCTGGACACATCCAAGATCTGCTCCGCTGAAGTGAGAGACAAGAAAAAGCTTATTTTACTGTGGCTATGGGTGTTTTACTGACAGGGAGAAAAGTTCTTCAAGACTGCAATAAGATGAAAGTGAGAAGTAAAGGAAAGAGAAAGAGAATCCAGAGAAACTCACAAGTGTCTCCTCTATGTCTGTTATGGAAAGGCTAAGATTTCCGTATCAAAACATATGCTCTCAGATTTTCTGTGCGATTCAATTGTCTGTTTCGTTTCTATTGTATTACTGCTTAGCTGTATAAGTTTTAACACTAAGGTCATTAAGACCTAGAGCCAGATTTACTAGCAGCAGGTTTCGGCAGTGCAAACGCCTCTTTTGGCGTATTAAAAACGACTGTCGGTATTTACTAAAGACATGCAGTAAAAATGAGCGCTGAAAAGGTGCGAACAAAACTGTTTTTGCGACTGACCTTATTGCATATGCATTTGTAGGAGTTTCCTCTTCACACACAAACTTTATGGGAGTATTTAAATGAACCACGCAGCGTGATGTACTTAGGTTTGCGCTCGTCAATGTACTGTTTTTTTCGGCTTTATGTAAAGGGTTCATACGACACGGCTTAAACGAATATCATCGTTTGTTTTAGATGTAATACAATGTGCTAAGTTAATTGCTCTGAAAAGCGAGGTGTGCTAGGATTGGCCAGTTAACCAGTGCGTAGTGATTGGTCGAATACTTCAAGCGTGTGCCGGAAATGAAACGCCTCTTACCATGTTCGGAACATCAGGTTCCAAATCAAATCGCACTGACATGTACGCCCCCCCTTACTTGCGTATACATTTGGGCGGTCTTAGTCAAATCATACCACAAACTGACGTAGATTTGTGGGGGTGTGATTACATGAGGCGTTTCATGCAGGTCTGGGTGAGCATTCATCTTTTAGATAGAATGCATCTTTTGTACCGACACTTTCATTTTTGCAATTTTACATTTCTAATACATGCATGTGCAACTTATAACATCAAAGACACAGAAAAACATGTATTCGCACCATGTGACCCCTTTAACGCCCCCAAAAATGTTCCCTTGTTAGATTGCGTCGGTCATAATGGGAGAAACGAGATTTTGCGCATGTGTTTGTTTAGTCATGTGCTCCTTGTTATTGAACCACCCGCAGAAATTTTCACTCCCATCTGCCCTTTTTTATATTGCCATCTTATGCTATTTTGCCCTGTTTACTAAATCTGGCCCTTTGTGTCTTGATAGGTTGTTTTCTTTAAATTGTCTAAAAGGATTGTCTAAAATTGTCTCATTTTTGCCACATTAAACCCTCCCCTGTCCTTATCTAATTGGCATATTTAGATGACCCACTCATCTGAAGGACTCCTAACTAATTGAGCTGTGTTGTGCACTAAAGCTGTTACAGAGTAGCTCTGGCTCCCGGCTTCCCTCCGACCGGAGCCCACATTCTGCAGTACTGCATGCTGTTGAGGGTCTATCTATAGTGATGCTGTGCTCCTGCCAGACCGCCACACGCAAACTGGCCGTGTCTGTTCTTCGAGAAGTTCGTCAAATCTTCCTCACAGTTGGACAGGCTGAGGTAAGACTCACCTGGAGCCTGACTTCAGATATCGGCCTTATCCAGTAATGAACATTTTTCTTGGTTTTCTTTATTGCAGGACGATGAGAGGCCCATGATAGATGTATTGGACCAGTTAAGTCCAGTGGTGCTTGAGAGCTTTGCCCACGTGGTGGTGGCCGACTCGGTAAGAGCTTCTCTGTTCAGTCTTATGGAATATGTCTGAAGACCCTCTGTATTTCTACAAAGTATCTTCTGTTTTAGGCATTGGAGGGCTTTAAGGTGTAATTCGTCCAGAAATGATGAATATATTCATATAATATTCTTTCATCTTTTGTTCACCCTCATTTCATTCCAAAGCTATTTGACTCTTTCTTCTGTGGATATTTTGAGGAACATTTGTAACCAAACAACATTGACCCGCGTTGACTTCCATTGTATCGACACAAACCACTATTTCTTTAAAGCTTTATCGCGCACACAGTATGTCATTTTGGCGATATTAATTTTTCACTAATTCAACATAACTGGCAAAGTATTTTACATAAAAATTATAATGTCCAAACTAAAAAGGATTTCCTGTACAAATTCCTGTACAGTGCTTTCCACATAGTTTGTGAATAAAATGTATCTTGAAAAAAAACATCTCAGTCACATAAGCTACATCAAATGGTTTCATTTCTTGTAAAATATTGGCTTATTTACTGTAAATTTGTGTATGTATCCCAGTGTTGTATAAAGTACTAGAAAGCAATACTTGAGTAAAAGTACAAGTATCGTACTAGAAAAAGACTTTGGTAGAAGTGAAAGTTACCTTTTAAAATAGTACTTAAGTAAAAGTCTTAAAGTATCTGATATATACTGTACTTAAGTATCAAAAGTAATTTTCTGATATTTAATGTACTTAAGTATTTGAAGTAAAAGTACTTTTTTTTTTAAAGCAAGTGGTTAGAACTTTGATTGTGAACCTTATTGTGGCTTTCTTATAGTAAAGCATGAAGCATATTCAGGGTATCTTCTTAATCTCACTCTCACAAAATCAGTCTTTTTCAGGACTTTTCATGCACAATTCTCTTAAGTTCAAAAAACAAACAGCATATTTTTGAGCAGACATCAAAGAAAGAAAAAAAACAGAAACAGAAATTTCACATTTGTATGAACTAAAAATGTAAATTAAAAATAAATAATAACATTTCTTTCAAACAAAAAAAAGAAGAACTTTTTGGTCATGTGGTATGAGCATTTGTAGGGGTTACTCCCCAGCTCGCTAGCACATGCACGTGCGCACGCACGCACGCACGCACGCTCGATGTGCTTCTTCAGGTTGGACGGGGAGTTTTTAAATGCTAAATTTCAGTTACTTTCGGTAGGCATAAGAGGCACTTCATCCGGTAGGAAGAATATTTCACTCCAATCTACAGAAACATTTCTTGCAAATTGAAATACGGCCACGGATGTATAACGGTATCTTCACCCTGTTCACCACTATCGTCGGGGTTGTCGTCTAAGATAACGGGAGGTAAAGTTGGTGCTTCCATGGCGCCGGCGGTTTCAGTTGTGCTTCCTCCGCCTTTGGTAACAAATAAGCATTACGCTGAAATAGAGCGTGCGGAGCGTGCGTAATGCAATCTAGGAGAAGTGATTCGCCAAACCTCCCTTATTGCAGTCGCACACATTTCTTTCTCTGATTATTTTAGTAACGAGTAACGAAGATGCTTAGTGGAAATGTATCGGAGTAAAAGTATACATTTTATCTAGGAAAAGTAGTGGAGTAAAAGTGAAAGTTGACATAAATTTAAATAGCGAAGTAAAGTACAGATACGTGAAATTTCTACTTAAGTACAGTAACGAAGTATTTGTACTCCGTTACATTACAACGCTGATGTATCCTATGTGATGCCTTTCCTGTGACCCTCTGCCCCGCAGGCGTCTCTTCCCATCGGGCAGCAGGCAGACCTGCAGTGGCTGGTGGAGTGGAACGGATCTCTGGTCGGAAGCCACTATGACGTGCGCAGTCCATCCCACGTGTGGATCTTGGCCCAGTCTCTGAAGGAACCCTGGGCTCTGTGTCTCTTCAGCTTGCTGAGACAGGAGTACCTGCCCAAACACTGCCCAACAGCGCTCAGTTATTCCTGGCCGTACGCTTTCACCCGCCTGCAGCTCCTCATGCCCCTGCTGGAGCCCAGGTGAGGAGCGGGCAAGGGTTTTAAGATGTTCGAAGAGTAATCTATTAGAACAACGTCCCATAAGATCAATGCGAAATGCAGTTTATCAGTTCATTTATTAAATAGCTGTTACTTATTTAGGTCTTTTTTATTACATTGTTCATTTGAATGTTTTGAACTTTTAGCAACCCAGCAAGCGCTAAGAAGACAAGCTCAGCCGGTTCAGCGGACAGCTATATATCTCTCTGGCGAAACTATTTGATTCTTTGTTTCGGGGTTGCTAAGCCCAGCATCATGAGTGCGGGTCACCTGCGAGCATCCACGCCCGAGATCATCACGCCCAGCGCTGACAGCAACAGTAACTATGATAACAAGGTGCATCAATCTTCTTTCAAATCTTAGAATCTTATCCACATTATCCTGTTTTCGTATGTGTAAAATTAATTATCAATGTATTTATATAGTAAGTGATTGACAGATTGACAAATGTCATTGATTTTTCCATTAGATTATAGGGAGCCCATCTGTTGCTTGGCTCTTGAAGCAGCTGGTCCCTTTGATGCGATCGGAGAGCATCGAGATCACGGAGTCTTTGGTTCTTGGGTTCGGCCGCACAAACTCGCTCGTTTTTAGGTAACATGTTGGGAAGTATTATTGGTTAGAGCAACTCATTTCAGAACTCAGTACATGCTTTATCTATACAGATGGAAATCGTTGTTCACATTCTCCTAGGATGATACATTTAAACAAACAAATAATTAAGTAATTGTCATACATTTTTCTTAGGGAGTATAATAATTCATATCATGACACAGCGAAAATAACACCTGCCACACTAAATACATCCTTACTTTAACAAGCAGCATCGGCAGTTCATGTTTTGCCAAATGTCAGTTCACTCCAGATCTAAGAGATAAGAGACCAGGAGCGGAACTTGATTCTAAGAGTCGTTAAAGGCAAAACAAACACTGTATGTAACTGATATAACAGTGCAAGTGTCAGGAAACAATGTAAGTCAATGTAAATGCCGCCCATTTGATCAACCTTTATTCTCAAACATAAATCCTCTTCAAAGCATTGACCAAAAGTCATATTACATTTATTGTGTCTGCTTACTTCAGTTCCCGGAATCATAAAATGATTTATGGGAATAGCAATTATTGCCCTATAAACAGCACAGTATTGATTCTTTTTCAGTCTTATTGAATTTTTATACGATGTATCTTGTGCAGAGAGCTTATTGAGGAACTTCATCCTTTGATGAAAGAAGCTTTGGAAAGGAGACCAGAGGTCAGTTGTTACTTCTTTTATTTTTTATTCAAATCAGCGGGTGTGTAGAAACACCTCTCATTCATAATTCTGCGTAAATGCTTGAAATTAGTTTTGTGGAGAAATATAGTAGAAATTGTGTAAAATAATTATTGCACAAAATAAAAAGGTTAATTTAAAGTCGGCATGAAATTAAAAATTATCATTCTAATTGTTTTACACAGTGTTGAAGTATTCTTTATAAATTATTTATCCATGCGCACAAATCTTTCAACTTTTAAGGATACAATCAGTCCTCGATGGATTAAAATCAAGTCCCGCCCTACATTATTTTCTAACGTTTCACTTGGGTACACGTCACGATATCAACTTCGTCCGATTCATGCCGACTTTGAAAAGCTGCAATCGACATTGCCTCTATATCTTTTTATAAAACATAAAATTGCAGGTTACTTGAAGTCACATGAGGTCAAACTGACATTTCCTGTAAAATCAGATGATAATCTTTGTATTTGGTACAACTGACAGCATTCTGTATGCACGTAATGATCAGTATGTGATTGTTTTTTCTTCAGAACAAAAAGCGCAGAGAGAGAAGAGATCTGCTGAGGCTTCAGCTCCTCAGGATCTTTGAGCTGCTGGCAGATGCTGGTATTATTAGTGACAGGTGAGCAGAATTGTATTGTGCATTATGTTCTCTTGACACGTCCATTCCCGTTCATTATAAACTCTTAGCCTCATTCTCCTTCTCTCTCTCTCAGCACTAATGGAGCACTGGAACGTGATAGCCTGGCCCTGGGCGCGCTCTTTCTTGAGTATGTAGACCTGACCCGGATGCTTCTTGAAGTTGAGAATGACAAAGACATGGAGATCCTCAAAGACATCCGAGCTCACTTCAGTGCTATGACTGCAAACCTTATACAGTGTGTCCCAGGTAAAGAGAAAGCAATTCGACTAACTTGAAGAAACAATCCTGACCTTTTGCACTCAATGTGGTTCAACACCCATATTATGTTATTCTTTCTGTGGTAGACAAAAGTCTATATTTTTAAAGCAAAAGGGAATTGTTTATATAAGTTATATTCATTGTCCTTCTTTTCAATGGACGATCTGCTGGTTAAATTCATGCCAAACAGTCACTTAGTTCCTCCTCAATATTAAGACTTCATGATCTTCACAGAACAGCCTGTTTTTAATTCTGTTTTCATAGTATGATTCTTCCTGAGTATTTATTTCCGACATTTAAAGTCATGACATAACGCTGACTGTCATGAAGTTCCATCCCACTCCTGGGAGTGTCCACATTTTCTTTTCTTAAGAAATTGAACACATTGCTAGGCACAGGACATTGACCATATTTTAGACTCAATTGCGATAGGGCCTAAAATAGCAGCACGTTAGATGAAGATCTACTTTTTGGCAAGTGATGAGTCTAGGAATAATCGGCTCCAGAAACCATTTACAATCTTTCTTTTTAAACAGGGCTATTGTCACGCTGGAATAGAAAAGTGCCTTTCCAAAACTTGAGGTTGAAACTACAGTTCACCAGAACACCATAGTATGGCTTAGCATAGTTCAGCTAAAAATAAATTCACTCATCCTCGTGTCATTCTAAACCAGTAGACCTCATGACATTTCTTCAACTGCAAAACACAAGATGATATTTGGAAGAACTATGATAACAACATGGGGTCCCTATTGACTTCCATTGTATTGACACAAACCCGATCTTCTATTTTTTTGTCATAAACAAGTTATTTTCACTTTTGTTGAACTAGCCCTTTTTACATTGTTTTTACTAGATCTTTTTTTGACAATCAATTTATTTCTCCTCATAGTGCATCATCGGCGTTTCCTCTTCCCTCAACAAAGTCTTCGACACCATCTCTTCATCCTCTTCAGCCAATGGGCCGGCCCCTTCAGTATCATGTTCACGCCCCTAGATCGCTATAGCGACCGGAACCATCAGATTACACGATACCAGTACTGCGCCCTTAAGGTACTTTAGTGCATACTACATTTCTAAAAATGTTTATATTCTATTAGTCTTGTCAGGAATTGTGGGGGAAGAACAGGTAACGATTTATTCGAACAAAACAAGGACCCACGAAGGGGGTAAAACAATAATGACTGGGGAATAGTGTTGTCACGATACTGGAATTTCTAACTTCGATACGATACCTTGAAAAATATCGATACTCGATACCATTTTCGATACCACAGAGAAAAAAACTGCCACAACATTAAGGGGGTAATTTTTTTTTTATTATTTAAAGATAAATATAACATATATAATGTATTATAAAGAGTTATTGAAGGGTAAAATGCATTATAATTCTTCATAATGTGTGTTGTAACGCATTATGTACTGTTGCAGTTCGAGTCTCATCTTCTTTCTGGTGCTACAAGAGAATGCCAAACTTTAATAAACATATATATTTTTTTGACCGCACTTTTAAAATGAACTGAACTATGTAACTAATCTCAGAACTTAAGTAATTGGTAATAGATATTTGTTAACATAAATAAACAATGAAAAATACTTCCAAAACATGTATTAATCTTAGTTAAAAGTTAATTTAAACTAACATTTACTAATACATGTACTAATTAAAATCCAAATCTGTTAATATTTTTTTTCATTGGACCAGATCAAACATGATCCGTTGTATTTTATTACATACTGTCATCAAAGATTAAAATATACTGTAGCAAATGCATTGCTCATCGTTCATAAATGCTGGTCAATACATAACATTATTTGATGAACATATTTTAATGCCGGATTCAAATATCACCGATCCACACACGTAATCATTTTTTGAATTAAGTTAATTAAGCACAAGTTCATTTACATTTGACCACAGTTAAAGTCTTTAAAGATTCACAGTTAAAGATTCCTCAGTCGGATTATATTAACTTTAAGAACTACGCTGAAAAAAACGAGATAACACTCATATTGCTATATTAGAGGTGTTAGCGCCTTTTGTTAGCACTGCTCTGTAGCAACTCTTGCATATTGGCTTGTTTGTGTCCTTCGGCTTTCCATGTTCATTTGCTTCATATCCAAAATATTTCCAGATAGCACTCCTGCTGTGTTCTTTATCAACCAAAGCCGGTTGCGGAGGCGCCGCACACGCCATATTTATATTCACTTCACTTTTGCTATTTAACCAGAGCGAATGAGACGAGACACGTGACAGGCACTGCGGTCACGTGTGGTGTTTGTCAACTCGCCTTCGGAGATAAGTGAAAGTGACAGCTCGGCTAGGATCGGAGTATCGATACTTCGGGAAATTAGTATTGGTACCGTTCAGATATTTCAGTATCGATACTTATCGAAATATCGATATTTTTGACAACACTACTGGGGAATAATGTGACAGGATAACAGGAACGTTAGGGAAAACTAACAGAAAGGGTAAACTAACTAACACTGGGCTAAAACAATACTTGATAAAAACTTAAACTACACTAAACTGGGGTAACTCACAGGCAGGAATGAGACGTAGTGTCCTCAAAGACATGGAGACAAGCAGACAATCAAACACAGAGCCAAGCGCACACAAGTAAGCACATGAGTACAATGAACAAGCGCAGGACAATAGACATGAGGATATTATATAGGGAGACTAACAAAGGGTAAATAACAAGGGACAGGTGATAAGGATGAAACACTGATGGAGAGCTAATCGGTGAACGAGAGGGTGGGAACAGAGACAAGACCTGAGATAGAGAGTATGGAAAGCCATAAGGGTCCAAAACGCACATAAAACATAAGGCTTTGACATGACATGGAGAGGAAGAATCATGACAAGTCTTAGTGTATATTAGACCTTTTTTATGAATTAAGTTTACAATCAAGGATCTTAAATCAAGGATCTTACAACAAGGTTCTTGTTGTCGCGGAAAAGATGTGAATTGTGTTTAACCCCTGTCTAATTTTATACAATGTTGCTGTTTCTAATTCGGACCAAGACTAATACGCCACTAATTTTATCTCCGGAGGTCCTCTTATAGCTGAGGGGCTTAGGGAACCCTTTAGTCATTTAAAGAACAAGACCACAGTGTGGACAGACATGCCAAAGAGACAAAAGTGAGCTCAGTGCGTGACCAATGAGTCCCTCTTTGATGACAGAGCATGTGTGTTCTGTTTTGTCTAGAGGAAACCCCGTACCATAATGCTAACGTGAAGATTGATGATGTGTAAACACACAGTTCATGTCGGGTTGTTGGAGATTCTGGAAAAATGACACTCACCTCCAAACCTTATTGTTTTGTGTGTGTGTACGTGGAGCTCCTTGTGTTGCCCCTTCCCTTTTATAAAAGACAGGCATTGTAAGATGATATACAATGTGATGGAAATTGTATAAGGTGTGTAATTTTAGCACCCTGGCGTCATTAAAACACACAGACATCCAGAACATGATATGAGGTCTATGAACCGCTTCCCTGTTTCTTTGAAGTATTTTTCGGGTAGACGCGATAGGACCTGATTTCCTCAAAACAGGAAATTCCAAGTTGAAAGAAAGCTTCGCATGAAAGAATGTTGTTATTTCTTTCTTTTCGCAGGCCATGTCGACGGTGCTTTGTTGTGGCCCTGTGTTCGACAACGTGGGCCTGTCTCCTGATGGTTACCTCTACAAGTGGTTGGATAACATCCTCGCCTGCAAGGATCTGCGGGTATGAGGCCAGGCACTCGACATGCTATTCTGAAATAACGTGATCCACATACGTTCTCAATCATTTTTGGGGGTTGTGATTGTGTTAAACCAACACACTTGTCTTTAAAAATATTTTTGGTGTCATTAGACATTGTGCAAATTTGCTCAGCAAATTAGAAACCTTAATATTTTTCTAGCTTGTTATAGTACTGTGTTTTCTGTGCATTGTTCTGCTAAGATTGAATCTTAAAATAAGAGCCTGACAATAATGTTTATGACAAACGAGTGCAACAACTCACATTAAATTTGCGATTTAAAGGGACAGTTCACCCAAAAAAGAAATTCTGTCTTTTTTTACACTGGAGTTGGTCCAAATCTGTGTAAATTTCTGATATACGCAGAGAAAGATATTTGGAAGAATGCTTGTAACCAAACATTGTCGCCATTGACTACCATATCAGGAAAATTTCAATGGTAGTCAAAAGTGCCCTAGAACTGTTTGGTTTCCTACATTCTACAAAATATCTTATTTTTTGCAGAGCAAATTCATTTATAAAGCAAATTTTCCTACTATGGTAGTCAATTTATGCAGATTTGTAACTACTTGAGGGTGAGTAAATCAAGACAGATTTTTCATTTTTGCGTGAACTGTTCCTTTAATAAAGTTACATTTTTGGGGTCCCTAGTAAATTATTTAAACCCAACGCTGTTCTTTTATTATTTCTAACTACTGAAGTACACATCTTACATCTGAACTGATCTCGTATGCCCTTAGGTGCATCAGCTGGGCTGTGAGGTGGTGGTTCTATTGCTGGAACTGAACCCAGATCAGTTGAATCTGTTTAACTGGGCTGTGGACCGCTGTTATACGGGTACCTGCCAGCTGGCTTCAGGTTGTTTCAAAGCCATTGCCACTGTCTGTGGAAACAGGTACTCGAGGGCCTGAAAAGCCTCAGCAAATGTTGAATTTTCCAGTTTATTGCATGTGTAAACATTGGCAGAGTGTACATACTGTATTTCAGAGGTGGACAATGATTGCTCTCATTGCTGTCAGCTGTCAAGACTTTCTGAACTTTTTTCAATATTCAGTAATATATTTCCTTAAGTGCAACATTTTAGTTGTTACTTAAACACTAAAGTCTTTATAAAGTTTGTACGTCAGCTTGATCAATGGCTTTCTTCTTGCCAGATTTCCCACAGCGTATAAAAACACCATTCAATAGAGCTTTGGCAGCATTCACTAGGGTTTAATGATGATGTGTTTACTGTACATACAGTTAAGTAAAAACTATACATGACATTTTTGTTACAGCTCCATCATGTACTGTTGCAAAACTGCATCATTTAAAGGGACATTTCATCCAAAAAAATCATTTGTTCCAAATGTGTACACATTTCTTTGTTCGGATATACACAAGGAAAGTTTTTTCGAAGAATGCTCATACCAAACAGTTCTTGGCCACCATTAACTACCATTGTAAAAATGACAATGGTACTTGAAAGTGCACCAGAACGGTTTGCTTTCCTACATTCTTCAAAATATCTTCTTTTGTGTCCAACGGATCAAAGAAATGTTTTAAGCAATTTTTACTACTACGGTAGTCAATGGTGGCCAATAACTGTTTGCATTCTTCCTAACATCTTAATCTGTGTCTATCAGAACAAAGACATTTATACAGAACAACTTGAGAAAATGAAGGCTGAACTGTTCCTTAAATGTGATACGTTGCTTCAAAGTAGGTGTTTCATTTCTTCACAGAAACTACTCCAGTGATTTCGTGACCCTGCTTAACCTCGTCCTCTTCAAAGCATCCGACACCAACAGGGAGATCTATGAGATCGCCATGCAGTTGATGCAGGTCAGAGGGAACATTCTGTGCCAAAGTGTTGATATCATAAAAAATGTGCTAGATTTGAGGGTGTGTTTGCATTTCTTTGAACAGATTCTAGAAGCCAAGCTGTCCGTATATTCTAAGAAGATCGTGGATCAGAAAAGTGGCCATATCTTGTATGGCACACACGGGCCCCTCCCTGCCCTCTACAGTCTCTCTGTGACCCAACTTTCCCAGCAGCTTGCCAGGATGTACCCTGAACTGACTCTGCCTCTTTTCTCAGGTATCAAATGGAGGCACATGCATTGCTTTATGTGGCTATCGATTTGGGTATTAAAGAGAAATGTAAACAAACCAGAAACTTGCGTTTTCTCCAGAGGTCAGTCAGAGGTTCCCCACCACTCATCCGAACGGACGTCAGGTCATGTTGACCTACCTGCTCCCGTGGCTCAGCAACATCGAGCTGGTGGATGCAGGCCTGCTGTCCACCCTATCGAGTCCAAGCAGCTCTGTGAACAACAGGAAGAGCTACACATGTAATACCTCACCGCCTCACCTGCTCAGAGGCACAGGCTGGGGTTCGCTTCAGGCTTCCTCAATGGTCCTGAACAACCTCATGTTCATGACCGCAAAGGTACTTAGTTGTATGATGACAATCGTGCGGTTTTAAACTATAAAGAGAGAGATATATAAATCAAGTTTGTTGTGTTTGTGCCAGTACGGAGATGATGTTCCCGGTGCCGAAATGGAGAACGCTTGGAACGCTCTGGTCAGCAGCGACCGATGGAGTAATAATCTGAGGACCACCCTGCAGTTTCTCATAAGCTTATGTGGGGTCAGCAGTGACACCTCTCTCCTCCCCCATGTGAGTGGTACATCAGACCTGACGCAGGTGTTCATGTCAGGTGTATTTTTTATGACCTTGTTTTTAGACAACTTTTTAATCATCTAAAAAAAAATGTTTGGGGCTGATCTGCTCAGATTAAGAAGGTGGTGATCTACCTATGCCGAAACAACACCATTCAAACCATGGAGGAGCTTCTTTATGAGCTCCAGCAGACGGACCCTGTCAACCCTGTTGTGGTGCACTGTGACAATCCTCCATTCTACCGCTTTTCAGCTACGAGCAAAATTAACGTCACCACCTCAGGTACACATGCTGATTGATAACCATATCAAACGTCAAGCCTAATGACAAATATATTAAACATGTCCTTTTGAGAAGTAAAGCATAATGTTTATATTACAAAATACTCCAACATTCTCATATTGCTTATTGTTGAACATGACATATATGTGTTTAAAGGTCCAACTTCCAGCAGCAAAGCAGCAGTAGTCGGCCAGGAGAACATGCCTGACACAGATGAGTCGCCCGTCACAAAAGAATGTGATGACAGGTATATCCCACAAAACCACACTATTTACATACATGTATGTGCCCTGCTGTTGATAAACACTCTACCAATGCCATGTTACTTCCTCGATCCTATTCGATGACTTCTACACAAAGCGTATCAAACATTTTACTCAATCTATTGCATTATTTAGCGTTTGCATTAAGTGTCAGAACAGTAACAGAAACATTTTGCCAGGGTTGAAACTACATACTTCCTTTAACCACAAGGCTTCACAAAAAACAAGCTAGTGTTTTTGTTTACCTGTTGTGTACACATGCCTCAGACAAAACAAACAAACCGCTTGTCTGGATTTTTCTTCTGTCTGCACCACAAAGGCTGAGCAACATTCTGCGAGCTCATCACCGGCTGGAGTCGCGCTACAGCAGCAGTTCTGGAGGTTCTTACGATGAAGAGAAGAGTGAGTCGTGATTGTTACCCGTCACCGTCCGTCAGGCTGAATGAAGTTTTAATTCATTTCAGGAATGAATGACATTTACTTTGAGTACCTTCGCCTTGGTTACAAGTGCTAGGTCTTTTATCTTGTATCTTCCTTTCATTTGATATGTGTTTGATACCCGGCTTGGGTAAAAAGCATGTTTCTAAAAAGCAGACTGTAGGTTACATGGCTACATTGAAAAGCATGACTGCATAAGGTATGACAGAGATGTTGTCTGCATACCATTCATGCTTCAAGGCAAGATTCCAGCTTTATTAAAAGTCTCTGTTCTGACCCGCTTTGCCTCATGTGCAGATGAGCCCCTCCCTCCGTATGCCATGTGGCTTCTGAGCATGCTGGAAACCAATCAGCCGCTTCCTCTTCCAATGCCGGTCAATGGAGGCTGCTGGGCGCCGCTGGTCGACTATCTTCCTGAAACAGTCACCCCACGAGGACCCTTACAGAGGTCAGGACAGCATTCGCAGTTTGCTCATGAAATCTCCACTTATATAATGAATAGACTTAAAGATCAAATAAAATGCTTTAATATGACCCTGATTTCAGGATATAATTCTCAAATCATTATGACAGACAGGTGGGCTTTTGTTTGGCACATTGTTTAAAGGGATAGTTGCCCCAAAAATGAAGAATGGGTATACTCGGTTCGTCATTGACAACTTTGTTTCATTCCAGAGCTGTTTGACTTTCTTTCCTCAACAGAACACAAAAGAAGACATTTTGAAGAATGTTAGTAACCAAACAATTTATGCATTGATTTGCATTGTATGGACACAAAACCACCGAGACATTTCCCAAAATAGCTTCTTTTGTGCCCCACAGAAGAAAGAGGCATGTACATGTTTTGAACAACATAAATAACAGAATGTTTATTTTTGGGTGATCTGTCCCCTTTAAAGGCTCATTTGCATATCATACAAAACTGTAAAATTTGATATGGATATTGGCCAATTACAAGAAGGAAACATGGTGTTGTAATCGAGCCTTTCATGTTTTCTGAAACAACATTGTATTCAAATGAAGATGTCCAGTGAAATTCCTGATATACTGCTGGCTTATAAAACACTTTAGCTGGACAGTTAAATATAATCTCTCGTCATTGGACACCATTCTTGTGAATCCAGGATCTTATGTAATCTTAAAGCACGTCAGGCGGCAGTTATCAGACTGATGGAAAATAGATGTCCGGAAGCTGCAGTGCTGTCGTCACAATCTCTTTGACCCGATAACTGTGATGACTCTTCACAAATTGTATTCTGGACGCTTTGTGTGAAACTATGAAAACAATCCACATCACCTCCATAATGACAAAAGCCGCATTCTCCTTTAAGAAATGGAGACTGTTGAAAATATGTGTTGTTCTTTTGGAAAGTCCAGTGCTGGTATGTGTTTTAGCTGTGTATTTAAGTCATGTGACGTCTCTTCTGCAGGTGTAATATAGCGGTGATCTTCATGACCCAGCTGGTGGTGGACCACAGCGTGAAGGAGGACTGGGTTCTCCATCTCCCTCTGCTCCTCCATGCCTGTTTTATGGGTTGGTACAACCTCCTTGTCGTGTTCTGATCAATTGAGATGGTTCTTCGGGTTTTTGATCCTCAGATTTAAGATGCCGTTAAGTGTACTGTCATTCAATTCAATTTATTTATATAGCGCTTTTCAAAATTTTTATTGTTGCATAGCAACTTAACATACATCCTAATACCAAAGTTAATGAAATAAAAAAAGAGAATATGTGACCCTGGACAACAAAACCAGTCTTATGGTTCAATTGTTCGAAATTGAGATGTTTGCATAATCTGACGGCTGAATAAATAAGCTTTCTATTGTTGTATGAGTTGTTAGAATAGGACAATGTCTGGCTGAGATAAAACCTTTTAAAACTCTAGAATCTGAGAGTGAAAAAATAAAAATATTGAGAAAATTGCCTTTGAAGTTGTTATTCAGGGGCACTGTAGCAGGCCATCCACTCACAAAAAAAGGTTTTATATATTTAAGGTAGGAAATTAACAAAATATTTTCATGGAACATGATCTTTACTCAATATCTTAATGATGTCTGGCATAAAAGAAACATTTATAATTTTGACCCATACAATGTATTTTTGTCTTTTACTAAAAATGTTCCCGTGCTACTTAAGACTGGTTTTGTGATCCAGGGTCTCTTATATGGTATTAAAGGGTACATGACTAGGGATTTTTTAGGTCCTTCTTTGGTTTATGGAGTGTCCAACAGCAAATATTTGTACATAGAAGATGTAAAAACACTATTATTTCGTATTAACAGGTAATTATTCTTACCTTACTTCTTGGCTGACTCTCAAATGATTCATTCCGCGATTTTCTACATGCAATGTACACTAATTTCAGTGGATTGTCAGAAACTGTAAATTATTCAATGGAAGTATGATTTATTTAGGTATACAATCATTTTAAATATTTTTATCAGGACTGGGAGCCTAAAATCACAATATACAATTTGCAATAATACCAAAACGTGGAGAAAGAATATATTTGTTAAAATATGTTAACATGTGTTTTGTTGAACACAAGTTGTTTATATTTAAGGATTAAACTAAATCAGCAGTCTACCAGTGAGTCAGCCAGCGGCAACGTTGGCAAGGTACCAAAACTCCACTATATACTGTATGTATATGAATGTATGCATGGATTTCTTTAGCTATATCTTCAATCTAATCTCCCCTCATCTGAACCGTTCGATGACTGAAAGCGTATTGCGACTGTGCTATGAGAAAAAAGTCGCCACCTACAGAATATTTTTCCCAAATGATCAGATTAAGTGACCTTATCTTTGATCAGACAAACAGTATTTGTATCCCTGCGGATATGGCATTACTCATTCCAAACCATAACAAGCGTAGGTGATGTCAGATTCACAAAGACACAAATTTAGAGGATCCTGTTTAATCCAATATTTCATTCTGCTTCCCACAACACACCCACGTCTGCCCAAACATACACACAAGAACATACAGTATGTATATAACACATGAATGTGACTGTTTTTAGGTATGGATCATTGCCGTGCGGAGGTGTTTGAGCACTGTAAGAAGCTCCTCCTGCATCTTCTCATCACGCTGTCCTGCAACAACAACTTCAGCCTTATAGCCTCCGTTCTGTTGAACACCAGAGATGCCAACAGCAACAAAAGCCTGACGTTCAAACACAGCTACCAGCTTGAGTTCCTCTACACGGGTACTGCTCCATTCATAGTGTTGCTCTTGATTTTGAACAACTGATTTTTCATTCAGACAATATGAAAGTGCTCAAAATTAAAAGTTTTTATATAATTGATCTGCACATGTTGTTTTAAATGAGGCTATTTACTTATTTATCTTCATGTCATTCCAAACCTGTATAACTTTCTTTCTACTGTAATACACAAAGGAAGATATTTTAAAGAATGATGGTAACCAAACAACATGAGCCTCCATTGACTTCCATTGTATGAACACAAAACCACCGAGACATTTTTTTAAATATCTTTTTTTGTGTACCACATAATAAAGAAAGTCATACATGTCATGAGGGTCAATTAATGATTACAGAATTTAATGTTTTCGTGAACCGTCCCCTACTGCAAGGAAATTACATACAAAGTCAATGCAAAGATTCGAATAGACACGAACTCGCGCAGGTGATGCAAAGGACGGGAATCGGGCAGCGCAGGTGCTGCAAACGCAGTTTAAAATACAGTATTTGTCAGCTCGCATCACTCATTTGAAAAAAAAAACTTTTCCAGCGAGTAATAAATATCCAGGAACGTGATTGTTTTCGTTTGGTGTGAACATAGCATAAAACTTTGATCCCTTTGAGGAGAGGATTATAACCTGTATCATGCATGGTTGTTATCACCCTCCATTTCTGTCGATCTACATTTTATGAAATTTTTTGAAATCCTGACTAGGACAGTTTGTAATAACACACCCTCGCTCCTGTATGAACACTTACTCATTGGCTTTGGTATTTGACACATTGCTATGGTAAGTGCGATCATGTTGAAATCCTGGGGAGGGGTGGAGGGTGGGACTTCTTATCTTCGCAGGAGAAACTTCTGGTGCAGCCAAAAACAATGATATGTGCGTGGAGCATCTAAAGGTCTGATTGGGGGACATTCCTTTGCACTATTTTTATCTTGGTGCTCATGAAGATGGCCATATATTGTGCCCAGCGGAGTATGGTTTGCACAAGAGGGTGATCTCTCTCTCTCTGGCCGTGCCGATTGAGCGTGTCAAGGCAAAGTTAAAATGATGCTGATAAGATGTCATTCATCAGTCCGTCATAACATTATAGTGAGAGGAATGTTGTTCTTTTATGTTCTTGATTACTCAGTGTTGGAATGTCAGCAGATCCAATTGTTGGTCTTCAATATTTTTTAATATTTTAGATTTACAATAACAACACAAACTTAATGGGATACTTCACCGAAAAACGAAAGTCCAGTCATCATTTAGTCACCTTCGAGTTGTTCCGAATGTGTATACATTTCTTTGTTGTGATAAACACAGAGAAAGATATTTGTAATAATGCTCATAACCAAACAGATCTCAACCCTCATTAACTCCCATAGTAGTTCTGTTGAACACAAAAGAAGGCATTTTGAAGAATTTAGGACAGCAAACGTGGGCAATCGTGGCCTAATGGTCAGAGAGTCGGACTCGTGACCAGAAGGTTGCCGGTTCGATCCTCAGGGCTGGCAGGTAACGATTGCGGTGCCCTTGAGCAAGGCACCTAACCCCTACATGCTCCCCGGGCGCTGCACTGATAGCTGCCCACTGCTCCGGGTGTACGTGTGTTCACCACTTGCTGTGCGTATGTTCACTAGTCACTGGATGGGTTAAATGCAGAGGTCACATCTCGGGTATGGGTCACCATATCTGACAAATAGGTCACTTTCACTTTCACTTCACTTCAAACAGTTCCGGGGCACTTTTGACTACAATTGTTTTTTTTCCTACTATGGTAGTCAATGGGGGTTGACATCTGTTTGGTTAAAAGGATTCTTCCAAATATCTTTCTCTGAGTTCATCACAACAAAGAAATTTATACATATTCGGACCATTCATCTATGTGAAAATAAAACCACGGAAATTATTTTACCAATACAAATTTTCATTTAATCATCATTTACAGATGTATTGTGGCCATTCCAGTCCTGTGTTTTTTTTCTACAAAATCAAACCCCAGGAGTGACAAAGTCATCCAACAGCAATTTGAAAGTACTTTTCCTAAATAAATGTACAAATATTGCTGTTGTATTGTTTAAAAGTGAATATAAACTTGTTTTCTTTGCAGTATTTGAGGTCTGAAGAAATACGTAGCATCTTTTCTGTTGTCTGTTATGTTTCTCCAGTTTTCATTTTCTGCAAATAAATGCCAATAAAAACTATAATTCTTCTTTTCGATATTTTTTAGTAGTTACCAGAATGAAACAAAAATAATAATTATCCCCAATCACATAATAGTACATTTTAAATTCAGAAAAACTGATTTTGAAATGGTCTTTATATGGCTATATCAGCACCTTTCGTGAGTCTCACAATTATTGTTAAGGTTTTGAACAAACATGTATTCCTACTGTACATGTATGCTGTTTAAAATGTATGCTATGATGTGATTAAAATCATACAGTTTGGTGAGGGAAGGCATACTTTTGCTTTTCTATGTGATCTTGCTGATCAGAATTATGGTTTTAGAGGTGGAACTTCTGAAGCACCAGAGACATATATCAAGACTACAATATTGGGGGTTGAACTTTTGTAACCTCAAAGGAATAAACAACCAGAACGCCCTAGCAACCACCTGAAACACCATAGTAACCACATAGCGACCTTTCCTCACCCTTGCATATGTTGCGTTCAGGTGGTGTGGACTTCTTGCGGAACGGCCAGACGTCTCCGGTTCCGGATTCTGGCCTGAGCTCCTCCTCCACCTCCTCTAGCTTGAGTCTGGGGGGCAGCAGCTCCAACCTCCCTCACCTGGCACAGGATGAGGTGGAACATCTAGAGAGCAGCACTGAAGATGAAGATAAGAGCAGTAAACTCATTGAGTTCCTCACTACCAGGTATCAAAACTATGCAAAACACACGCTTTCTTTATTATATAACATGACTGTTATATTACATTTAAAAGCATTCAAATACATTTGGTATCGAACAACTGAATCGTTATAATCTGTGCCAAATAGTCTGTATGTTTGGCTGTCCTTTTTTCTCAGGGTTGATTTGTGAGTTTTGACTTCAACACAACTATACTGTAACTGAAACACAAGGTTATTCATGTGAACACTTTCAGAGCTGTTAAGGAACTGACTCAGGAAATGACACGTCTTACATCTGCCATCACTCAAGATGTTACAGACTCGTATGTTGTGTTTTCATCAGTCTAAGCTAGAGGGTTTCTCACCGTGGTGTTTAAGAGGGTAGTCTGGTGCTGGTGCTGGTTCCTAATGTTCACACTTCAGACAAATCTTTCAATGCAATCTTTAAGAACATCTGCTCCCTCATTTGTACAGTGTGTCATTTTGGATAAAAGCGTCTGCAAACCGAAGAAATATAAATGTTCAAGTGATGCTAAGCACTGATATTTACTCTTGATCGAAGTGGATCTTAGTATTGTTTACTGTCGAGTTATTTTCTTACATGATAATTCTACCGCAAACATGTACTTTGAGTGCTATAGCAACAGTTAAAGCTGGTGACTTGCACAAGCTTTTGTTTATTAAACGTTTAGCATCAGTGTACAAATGAAGGGGATACGTGTTGTTTACTTGATTTGAATAGAATTTGAATGTGGATGGAAAGTGGATTTGAGCTGTCAGTGTAAACAAGCTTTTAGTATACAGAACACAAAAAAGTTTTTTCTTTATTTTAACTGGGATGTTAATATCACATTTGACTACAAGTTATTAATTTTGACTGTCTCTAAATATAGCTAAATCATGTTCCCTTATATTGATGGATTTAAATGTTTCACCAACAAGTTATTTTAATTTAGAAAGCCTAGGCAAAATGAAGCAGGTCTGATAGATAACATGGTGCTGCTCCAAAGTTTCACCACAGAATACACATAGGAACAGTTTTCTTCAATATTGTGACAGGCTTATAGGGACATGGCCCTTTGTGGCCATCTAGTGGTGAAGTGTAGTCACTACATCAAGTTGAAAAAACTCGTCACAGGGAAATAAAGGGAAAGTTCATCCAAAAAACGAAAAAAAACAAATCCGTGGAACACAAAATAAACTAAAGTTTCAGTAGTTTGTATCCATACAATGGAAGTCAATGGGGTTACAAACATTCCTCAAATGTGACCATGGACCACAAAACCAGTCATAAATTCACTCAAAATATATTTGTATCAAAAGCCAACACTACGTTGTTAAAATTATACATTTTTATTTTATACCAAGAATCATAGGATATTAAGTAACGATGTTCCGGGAAGATTTTGTAAATTTTCTTCTGTGGATATATCAAAACTTTATATTTGTGAGTGGATGCAGCAAAATTGCGAAAACAAAAACGGCCGGAATTCGGTATCATCTACTCTCCACAACAACATTACAGCGGTAAGCCAATAGAGAGCGTCAAAACAAACCTGTTTCTTCTTAGCAACAGCCTGCAACAGCGCCTCTGATGGACAACTATAAAGGGGATTTTCTCAATATTTAGATTTTATTTTTTAGATTTAGATTTTAGCACCCTCCGATTCCCGATTTTCAAATTGTATCTCAACCAAAAATCGTCCGATCCCAACAAACCACACATCAATGGAAAGCTTATTTATTCAGATGGTGTATAAACCTCTATTAAAAAATGTTTTGAGTGGTTTTGCGGTCCAGGGTCATAAATTATCTTTTTTTTGTTTTGCAAAAGACACTCATCTAGGTATGACATGACATGGGCGTGAATAAACAATGATTGAATTTTTATGTTTGGGTGAGCTATACCTTAAGAATGAATGTGTGGGACTGCTGGTGGAAGTTGCTTCACTTGTTAGTGACGCTGTGGGGTCAACCCGTATCTATAATACAATGATCACACGCATTTGGGTGGTTTTCCAGGCCTTTTGGACCTTTGTGGAACCACGAAGACATCACTCCTAAGAATCCACACTCAAAGAGCACTGAGTATCTCACTAACTTCCTCAGACATGTAGTGTCTGTCTTCAAAGAGGCCAAATCAGGTAAGTCTTACCACGACTAACCCAACGTTTGCTTTTAGTCTCTTGCTCACATCTCCAATTCATTATAAATAAATCAATGAGTTATTTGTAAAAGATGTCTTTATAAAGCGTTTTGTGTATGTATAGACATTCAACTCGAGCAGCAGTGGAGTGATGTGGCGTTACAGTTGGCTTTATGCAGTTCCTCAAGACATTACGCTGGACGTTCCTTCCAGGTGTTCAGAGCTCTCCGGCAACCCCTCTCAGCGCTGGCCGTCTCTGACCTGCTTTCACGATTGGTGGAGGTGGTCGGGGAGCACGGGGAGGAGGTGCAGGTAAGATTTGGTGCTGAAATGCTGAAATTATTTCTCAGTTCTGAACAATGTATTCAATCCAGTGAAATCGATTCTTCGCAGGGTTACGTGATGGAGCTTCTCCTCACTCTTGAGTCTGTGGTGGATAACCTGGCTGAATGCTTAAAGAACAATGACTTCTTTCTCATACTTAGGTAGGTACTTCCAATACATTATTTTTTAAGAACTATGAAGAACATCTTAAGTATTCCCAGTTTGTGATCACATGTTCCTACAGGTCTGCTTCTCCAGATCCTCCATCCACCGCCAAGCTCACTCCAAACCGTAAGAGCACCAGTCAACTGGAGCTGATCCCCGGATCCAGCACTGCCTCTGAGCGTGTCCGTCACCAACGTAGCTACTCTGTCCCCAAACGCTTTGGGGAGGCCGAGCGTTCCTCTGAGGTACCTCGGAGTGCCACCCTGGACCGCATCCACGCCTGCACTCGACACCATCAGGCCAACTCCTGCAAGCTCCGATCTCTGTCCTCCACCTCCTCCAGGGACATCATGGTCTCCACCGACCCAACCAACGCCAACCACCCTCGCAACCTTATGGCCACCATATTTTGGGCAACGGTGTCGCTTATGGAGTCAGACTTTGAGTTTGAGTACCAGATGTCCCTCCGGTTGTTAGCGAAGCTGCTTTGTCACGGTTCTTTGGATAAGCAGGAATACAGAGAGAAGCTTGAGAAGATTCAGGTCCAGCTACAATGGGAAGAGTTCTCTGGGCTACAACAGCTACTTTTGAAAGGCTTTACTTCTGCCAACACCACAGAACTCACTTTGGAGCTTTTTAGCCGGCTTACACCTGTGTCACGCCTACCGGTTGTGGACACCTCACAAGTCAAAGGTTGGGAATTTTTTATGCTTTACCGTATTAGGATATTGTTTTTCTGCCACCAAGTGCTGAATTATTTTATATAATTGTGCATCTACTTGTGTATTTATTGTGTGAAACTCAAAAAAAGTATTTCAGCCAAATAATTAAAGGACAATATCAAAAAAGTCCTTTAATGTAAAAAGTAAATTTTACTGTTTCTGAATATCAAGTTGTTAAAGTATGTCAATAGTAAATATTTTCTGTTGTGCTTCAGGTTTTCCATTGAATGTGCTCTGCCTCATCCCTCACCTGGTGCTCCATTTCGACTCGCCCACCCAATTTTGTAAGGATGTAGCAGAGAGAATTTCCCAGGTCTGTCTATGTTATTCTTCGCTTTCAGTATAACTTGCACTGTTTAACAATCAGAGAACATCTACATCTTTCTAATATCATTTCTTTTGATTGGCAGGTTTGCCTTGAGGAGAAGAACTCAAAGCTGTCCAACCTCGCCCATGTGATGACACTGTATAAAACACACTCGTACACCCGAGATTGCTTCTCCTGGGTGAATGTGGTCTGCCGATACCTGCACGAGGCTTTTAGTGACAGCACGCTCAACATGGTTACCTGCATGGCCGAGGTGGGCAGAAATAATGGATTGTAATACAAATACAAAATTAAATACAAATTAAATGTGAATTATGTGTCATTTGCATGGAAGAAAACAGTTTTTCCTACAAAAGAGTAAGAAATATAAACTTGTCTTTGTTGCATTGTCTAATTGGTTTTGCGTTGTAAACAGTTGCTGGAGAAAGGACTACCCAGCATGCAACAGACTCTTCTTCAGATTATCTACAGTCTTCTGAGTCACATGGACTTGAGTGGTATCCAAGCCAAACCCTTCAACGTGGAGGTTCTTACAACCATTGAGAAGTTTGTTCAGGTGTGACTCCTGTAATGTGCAAAAAACTTATTTGGAGTAATGTCTGCGCATTATCAAACATATTTTGGTGGATTTGTTACGATCCAAATTGCACTGTTTCTATAATGGTTACTTAAATGTCGAGGACAGATTTGGGCAATTCCGTAATGTCATCCTTAAAATCAAAAGATAAAGTTTTCACCAAAGGTTTTTACAATGCAGATAGTTCAGATGTCAATATTTGGGGTGACACAGAACTAAGATGTGGTCACGTTTTCTCTTCTTTGTTGAAGGAGATAACGTTGAGCCTCAAAAAATGTACACATTGGACCTTTTAAAGTTTTTAAAGCATATTTTTCAATAGGCAAATGAATGGTCACATCCACAACAGTCCATATTCCAATATAATAACAATTTTGTGGTCTATAAAGTGCCATCTTCATTTGTAGTGTATAATTGCTTCGGGTTTGTACATTTTAGTTCACAGAAATTGTATTCTCGGCACTAAGATTTGTATCCTTGATCACATTGATTCAATCCAAATCTCATCCAATATGAATATCCTCATGACATGCAGTATTTCACTGCATTTCTCCCTTTAAAAAAACATCTCTCACATCATTGGTAACACCGTGACTTTTCCATCTCTCACCCCTTCCTCTCGAGAAAAAAATGCATGCAACCTTGTGCCAGGGCTATAAATCCAGGGGCACACCCAGAAGCAGTCTATAAACAGTCAGTCCTATTGGCCGCTGGCCACATTACTAAGGGCCTTCAGAGCAGTGGGACGCTCTTCTGAACCTTTCACGGTGGACTCGTATGTTTGTCTTAGCAGAAGAAGAGACGGCTGCTGCCTGCTAGAATTGATTTACTGTGCGTAACGCTTTGCTAATTGACTTTTTTAAAGAGTCCTTTGAGAAATAACTTATGTCTGTTTTGTGTTTGCAACTTTAGACTGCACATTGGAAGGAAGCCTTGAACATATTAAAGTTGGTGGTTTCCCGGTCGGCCAGTCTGGTTTCGCCATCGTCGCCGCTGAGCAACGTGTCCAACGTGGATGTCAGGCGTGTGTGGGACACGCCCTCCAAAGCCTTGCCTGGGAAGACCCTTGAATTCCACTTCGACATCTCAGAGGTAATAAATGCCCCCTCACATTGTTCTGAGACGTTTCTAGATAAAAAAGGATCAGTTTGAATATATATTTTGAAATATTATATAGGTTGAAATAAAGATTTTCTTCACATGAATTTATGTCCAGTTTTAAATATTTCACAATTATTCTGAAATGTGTAAAAGAAAAAATGTGTATGAACATTCTGACTGAGCAAGAGCAGTGAGGGTTGGGTACACAGTGTCCCAAAATTGACATTGAACAAACAAACCACCAAATTCTGGCATTCTTTGTGGGTTTGTCTGCGCTTTCCAAGGTGGAGTTATTTTTGATCCTCTATTTCTCATATTTTTCTTGGAGTTTTATTTCACAATTATTTTAAAATATACAGTGTTTCAAAGCATCTCTAGAGGTTATTTTGAAATAATAATAATTGGATTTTCTGTTTTAAACCTGTGAGAGACACCCAGTCTCATCAAAGTGTGGGAACCAAACAGGGAGCTATTTTTGTAAGGCATGAATTCCAGGAAATGATGTCATTGTGTGGCTGTTTCGCTTTGCATCTAGAGCGCAAGACGGTCCTTCCAGAAATATAAAGCAGACTTCTTTTCCTTCTTGGACGCTTTTGACCTGGGACGTATCTTTGACTTTCTTAGAGAGTATAAAACAATGTTCAATGTGCAAACATGCTTGCTTTCATTAAGGCAGACAGGATTTCACAGGACTTGAGGGCAGGTGTGCAAAATGGGAAGTCCTGAGATTCCCACATGCTTTGCTTGGCTCCATTTATTGGTGTTTCCTCTTCCAGAGCGTCACTACCAGAACACAGCAACTCAGGGACATTCAGGAACAATTTCCAACTTTTTCAACAGGCACCGAATTGTTTGTGGAAAACTGAAGCGGATGCAGTTCGACTTGATGTCGGAGAGAGCCTCAAGAATAAACAGACTCTTAAAATCCCTGGGGGAAACTGTGCATGACATTCTGTGTGTTTCAGACGCCAGTGATTGGTCGGCGCTATGACGAGCTCCGTGGTTCCCCGAAGCAAGATGTGCATAACGGAGGAGGGGTCGCCGTGACGTGCAGTATCTCCTCTACATCCTCTGGCTCTTACCAAAACAACCACGTGCTGGTGCCGGTCAGCTGGAAACGGCCACAGTCCTCACAGGTAAGCCACATGTTGTCTCAAACTGACATTTCGACTTATTTATAGCCCAACCCAGTCAATTGACAATATTTGGATTGAATTTTTCTCCTCGTTTAGAAAAGGACGCGTGGGAAGCTGGTGAATGTATTAACACTGTGTGGTCAAGAAGTTGGACTCACCAAAAACCCTTCTGTAAGTTACATTGTAAATTATTTGTGGGATGATGTCTCGAGTGAATAAGTCACACTAAAATGCTCTTCACCACTCCTGCAGGTGATTTTCTCATCCTGTGGGGAACTGGACCTGATCGATCACCAGCCCAGTCTGGTGTCCTCTGAGGACGGCACACGAGACACGGAAAACATGGACGACACCACGTCTGAGCAGCAGTTCCGTGTATTCAGGGACTTTGACTTCCTGGATGTAGAACTGGAAGATGGAGAGGTAGGAACAATATTACAAACTATGCAAACAAAAAAAAAGATTTGTTCTGTTTTTGGTTTCAAACCTTTGACTACCAAATTAACTGAACTTTGTTTTGACTGCAGTAATGTATAACTTTGGGAAAGATGATGACTGATGCGCTGTGCTTTTCTCCAACTTAGAGCATTAGAAAAGCACTAAAACTGTTACACTGTCACTGTTTGCACGATGCGACTTTAACTGAACTCATTGTAATACATTCTCCTCTCCTTGTCTATGTCTGTGCCGTCAAGGAGATGCAGGTAAGCCCAGGTGTTGTGCTGTGTGCAGGAGGGTACGATGATGCGGTGTTTTGTCACAGTTCACCCCGCATGCGTTGCAACTGTGTTCTGTGCATGTTCATATTTCTGCTAAGGAATTATACTGGAAATGAACACAGTTACTCTTTTTAGACCTTGCAGATTGTGACTGTGAGCAGTTAAATATAATATACGAACATGGATATAATATACTTGCTTAAGAATGGAATTGTTTGGTGTCATTAATCATTTTAACAAGTAATTTGAAACAGCAGTATCAAAGATATTTAAAAAAAATTCAACTGTAAAGTAGCATAGCTGTTTCTCTCTAGTTTTATGGGGTTATGAAATCCTGAGAAACAGGAATTTGCAGGCTCACGTTGGTTTGCTGACTAAGTATGCAATCTCACAAATACTCTGAAGAGGGCAGATTCAGCCTTTTAATGAAATACTTGTGGATGTTGCGGATGAGATAGGGTGTACGTTCTGCATCAAAATTCTGTCTCCCTCATGTAATTTAAAACCTGTATGATTTTCCTTTTGTGCAAAAGAAGATATTTTGAGAAATGTCTCATTGGTTTAGTGTCAACGTAAAGGAAGTCAATGATGGCTGATGTACTTAGGTTACAAATATTGTTTTAAATATTATCTTTAGTTTTCCGCAGAATAAAGAAAATCATTAAGGTTTAAATTGATATGAGGGTTAATACGAAGGAAGAATTTTTATTTTTGGGTGAACTGTACCTTTAAGATGGCTGACAGGAAAGCATTATTTAAACTGTGGAACTGGATCTGTGCAGGAAAGTGGATGAGGATTTTTTATTTCAAGACCCGTCATGGCTGTATAGTGATAACTTACTGTATTTTAAGAGTTATTCTTTAGAAGCTGTGTTACTTTTTTAGTTAATAATCAGTATTATTGTGCTAATCCTTTTAATGCTGTATACTGAAATATCTTGTTTGAGCTAGCTCGCATACTGAGTGATTCAGGAGCAGGCTCTTTCTTTGAGGCATTTTTAAAATGATAACTGTAGACAATACACCCATTCTGAAAGCTCCCGCCCCTGTTCTGATAGGGCGAAACAGTGGACAGCTTCAACTGGGGTGCACGGAGACGTTCTATTGACAGTCTGGATCAGACTGAGCCTCAACCTTTGGAGGAGGACAGCCAGCTGTCAGGAAGTTCACCCAGCCTGTGTCCAGTCATCAATGATGATTCTGATGAATCTTCTGAGGAGGAGCCTGTCACTGCATCAAAGCTAGTAATGTTTATTTTGCTTATTGTACTCGAATAGATGTTTAAAATTGGTTTCTGTATGTTACATCAACCCATTATAAATCCAAGTAATTGTTGCAGATATTATAAAGTTGAATAATGCTGTGAACTCTGTCTCATTTCAGAATTTCAGCCTGTCTCCCACTGAGGAATTAAACCCCACAAACTATCCACCTGTCTTCTTTGACAAAGCTCAAGCTGACCCAGTGCCTCTTTCCATCCCAACGCCAAACTTTGAGATCTCACTACCCGAGGGCTCGACCCATCGGGTGAATAAGAGTTTCAAAATGGCTGACCTTTGGGGGCAGACTAATTCCTACTCATACCATGCATCGGTTCTGGAGTTTTTCCATTATCACAGCTGAAAATATAATAATCTCACTTTGCGCTTGCTTTATCTGGCTGCCTCTGCTTTAAGCTTTGATTAAATATAGGTACTGTAGTAGTCAGCTGACACTGTTTCGACATTTTAGGCTTTTAGGAGAAAAGACATTCTATTAACCATGGTGCATGGATTGGCATGATCTTTAAAAACTCCATGCTTCTGAATTCAAACTGTTTCTCCACTTTCGTCTTCGAGGCGTACCACAATCTCAAAGAGAGGCTTTGGATGAGCCACCATGGCAATGTGTATGGCTCCTCTTTGGGTTGCAGGGCTGTAACATCACTCACATGCTAAATTCTAAAGGTTAAAAAAGAGAGTGTACCCATTGCCTGTGGCTGTAGACATGAGACCAGATTTTGGTCGCCCAATTTTTTTTTAAAGGGTCTCAATTTTTTTAAATCTGAAATACAAATTGAAATGTAAACCAAAAGAGCAAAAAGCACGTAAAAGACAAGATTCTCAGCATGGAGAGTTTTAGTCAGGAAAGGTCAGTGGCTTCGTTGTGAATTTTTGTACGCTAGTCTATTTTAACTTTAATGGTTTTAACTGTAATTTGGTAACATTTTAGTATCACGTAAAAATTATGCATTAACTTGCAACCCATTTACACCTCTTTACAACCGATAACATCTATGTATGTAGATTTTCATTTAGTGGTTGACTGAAATTACGGATGTGGATGTAGCTATCCATAGAGAGTGCACAGTGGCCAATCGCAGATATAAAGATCGTTGAAGTATACACAGTATGTGTCTGCAAAATTGCTTGGTTGTACACGATATATACTTGTGTTCACGAAAATTAAGAATAAATGTTAAACAATATAGAGGGTAAAGTTACCAGCCGATACACATCATCTCAAATCTTCCTCCTATACTGAGTCAATCAGCCACAAAATCTAATTTTTTAAGAATAACATTCACAGTTTCTGTAGAACACTTTGCCAGATGTAAACATCACTGGTACAGGAGCACTTCCTGTTTTAGTTTTTTAACATCACACAGGCGTTTTAACAAAATAAAACCAAATGAACATTTACAACTGAATCAAAATGTAGAACGAAAATGTTAAACTAAAATATGAAAGTGCTTTGGGACCAGTTGTGCTTACGTCTTGTGAAATGATGTATTGCCAGAACTGTTTCCATTGTATAACTAATATGTAATATATTTAAATAGCTTTAAATATAAAAACAGTACCATAAACCAACCAATCTTTCTTTAATTCGAAACTAGCCGGAGGATTCAGCTGAAGAAGATGAGTCAAGCGTCAATGAGAATGACATCTCGCTCTGCATTTACGAATTTCCTTCTGACTTCACTTCCTCTGACATCATAACAGTGGACACACCCGAAATGGAAGAAAACAGCTTTGGGGACAGTGGGATAAACTGCGTACCCAGGTACTTACTTAGCTAATTCATGTGGGTTTTAAATCTGTGTTAAAATAAATGGATAAGTCAAACCTTTCTCTAACTTTCTCCAGTGGGTTTGGAGAGGAGCACGGCCCTGTGACACAGCCGGACGAGGAGAAGGAGGAGCTGTCGTTGGAGTCTCGTTCCTCCCCTCCGCCATCTCCCTTTTTCTCTGCCATCCTGGCCGCTTTCCAGCCGACGGTGTGTGATGATGCCGAGGAGGCTTGGCGCAGTCATCTCAACCAGTTGGTGACTGACTCGGATGGTTCCTGTGCTGTCTACACCTTCCAAGTCTTTTCCTCACTCTTTCAGGTAACTTAGAAACTAACTTTGAACTTCTCAACTAATAACAATCAAGAATTGAACAATTCCAAATAAAGGTCATTGGACAGTTTCAATTTCAGTTTTGTGTCTGATCCCTAGAGTATACAGACCAGGTTCTGTACCTTGACATGCGATGCTGCTGGTTACCTTGGCGACGGCCTTCGAGGAATAGGTGCCAAGTTTGTGAGGTCTTCCCACATGCTGACCTCATGCTCGGAATGTCCAACACTGTTCATGGATGCAGACACAGTGAGTTCAGTTTTTGTGATATTCATGCTTCAGGCTTATATGATTTTATTTCATCCTCAGTATTCTGTCGCATGTCTCAGTTTATATGTGATTGCTATTTTAGATGCAGTTGTTACAAAATGTCTGTAATGATGAATGTTTCAGATTGTGTCCTATGGCCTCTTGGAGAAGATGAAGTTTAGTGTATTAGAACTGCAGGAATACCTGGAGACCTACAATAATAAAAAGGAGGCGGTCCTATCGGTATGTTTAGTTTATTTTTAGGTCAACGATGTGACACTTATTTAATGATCTATTACCTCATTTAAATACATTGCAATGCAGCTCATACAGACAACTTGTTTGAGTGATCCTCCTTATGGTGAACATCATTTCAAATAAATGTAATTTTTCTGTGGAACATGAAGTGAAAAATTGTAAAGGGGGTGTAGCATGTGTGTATGTGTGTAAATAAAACATTGTCTTTCTTTATAATCAATGGTTACCCCTACCGGCATTCTTTGAGCATTTTATTGAAGGTTAATATGATGGAACATCAAGATTTTATTGTTATGTTCTTGACCTCTAGTGGCTATGCAACTGCAAAGCAACCTTTCCAAAATGTGCTGGAGACGGAGTGATCACATACCAGACCGCTAATACTGAGGAGAAGGTACGACACCAGCCTTTTAACTTAAATTATAATCTTAATAAATGGAGCTTCAATTGTTCAATTGACTGTTTGGACCCCGACTGTTCTGGGGCACTATTGACTTACATACTCGGGTAAAAAAACTGTAGTCAATGGTGACCCAACTGTTTGATTTTTCAAACTTTTCAAAACCTCATCTTTTCTGTTCAATAGAAACAATAAAGTTATACAGTTGTGGAACAATTTAGGCTAAATGATGACAGAAATTATTTCCTTTTTGGTTGAACTATCCCTTTAAATCATCAATAGTTCATTGTTTTAGTATATCACGGAATTGGCATGGTATCTCATGTTAATGTATTAGCTGAATATTTTGATATGTCTGCATCGTCTGCTGATGTATGTCCCTTTTAATTGTCATTCTTTCCTGAGATTTTTTTTATTGTTTTAATTGGAGTTTATTTAACAAAAAATATTTTAGATTCCATTTCAATCTGTCTTTTATATTTCCTGCATTTCAATTGTTGTGCGATAGCTCTGTGAGTGACATCCTTCTCTTTTCTATCTGCTCTTAATCTTGAGCTTGAAGCAATTACTCCACAACAGCACCTCCTGTTCTTATATTTGATGTGGTGAGCTTACTTGTTAAATTTTTAGTGATAATTCACCCAAAACACAAAAAATCTGTCGTCTTTTTAAACCTGCATGTCTTTGTTTCTTCCGCCGGAACACAAAGTTGATACTTTGAAGAAAGTTGATAACCGAACAGCACTGGCCCCATTCACACAAAACCAATGCAAGTTAATGGGGGCCAGTTAACAACATTCTGCAAAATATATATTTTTGTGTTCTGCAGAAGAAAGAAAGTCATACATTTTTAAAATAAAAAAGGGTAAGTAAAGGATGACGGATTTTTTATTTTTGGGTGAACTATCACTTTAAAGAAACAAGGAAACTTCTTTAAGACAGGCTTTGTCTTATTTAAGTGTAGATAACCTATACTACTCTAGCTGAAACACTTTTGATCAAGATCACTTGTTTAATCTTACAAATAACAAATTCTTTAATAAGCAAAACTAATAGATAAAAGAAAGAATGAGAAATGGAATAATAAATGGACTCCACATATAGTCAGTCGTTCAGCAAAGATCCTTTGCAAATGTAAAAATTGGAGGATGTACTTGTGACCTGCCTTGCAGAAAAAAACTCCTGCAGGGTTTTGGCGTCTTTATATGCTACTCTGTTTACTTCTTGCTCATGCATGCCTCTGAAAATGGCGCCATCTTTTGGCCGTGCTTATTGCATGTGCTGGCGGGCTGCATGTTGTCACACTAAACTCAAAACCTTTCTTTTCACTTTCTCACTTCTGTCTTGCAATACCTGCTTTATAGCAAATGGAATCTCTTGCAGTAAGTTTGATCAAATCCTTTTAACATCCCTTTAACACATGTCTTGTTTCAAGTCACATGAACAGAGCATTGCAGAATATTACGAAGCGTGTCAGTGTTTCTTTTTACGCAGGCTTTAGATTTCTTTCTTGAGAATTGCTTTATTATCATGCTTACATGCTGATGATTTTCATTATAATGCATTGCTGCTGTATGATATACAGTATCTGCTTTGTAGAATGAGAAATACCACAGTGACAAATGTATTTATTTGTCTTATTCACAGCAACTGGAGCTTTGTCAAAGACTCTACAAACTCCACTTTCAACTACTGCTGCTATTTCAGTCTTACTATAAGCTGATTGGTCAGGTTCACACCATTAGCTCGGTCCCTGAGGTACGTGAATACCAGTCTCTCCTCATTTGAGTTTAGTTAAGATAATACATTACATAAATGAAGTACCATAAAAGCTTTCCCTAGCAAAATTACTACCAAAGTATTACTTTTCTGGATATGTACAAAGGTAATACCATGGTATATTTCCAAATACCGTGCATATACCATAGTATATGAATATTATTATTCATTATTAGTATATATCACATGTACCATGATATTACAGACTTACACTATCACTGTATCGTATACTGCGTGTGTATTCATATTTTAATAATCTTACAGCTGCTGAACATGTCAAGTGAGCTGAATGATC
The DNA here is from genome assembly GCA_008369825.1 of Triplophysa tibetana. Taxonomy (NCBI): domain Eukaryota; kingdom Metazoa; phylum Chordata; class Actinopteri; order Cypriniformes; family Nemacheilidae; genus Triplophysa; species Triplophysa tibetana. The sequence continues at coordinate 15,579,418 of CM017917.1, forward strand.
TCAGAAGTAACCTGCAAGCAGCATCATTGGGCGGTGAGCCAGCAGCCGAGTGCAAAGACTCCAATGCTGACTCCACCTACAGCTCCTCTGAAGCTGCTGTGCAGGCTATTCTAGAGAGCCTGAAAGACAGTGAATTCTACAGAGCAATCCATCACATACGCGAATGCAGGTACAGTTTTGGCAGTGAGAAAGAGAGCAATACATAATAATAATATTAATTAGAAAAGACTACACCCTGTATGTTGTTATTTATTGTCTTTGCGTTTTAAATAATGTTTCATATTTATAATGGCACTTACCTGAGTATCTTAATATTTTAGGAAAATGTGGCCTAGTGACATCTTCGGCAGCAGCTCAGAGAACGAGATCCAGACTCTACTCAACATTTATTTCCGTCACCAGACTCTGGGTCAAACAGGCACCTTCGCCCTGGTCGGTTCCAAACAAGACATGTCTGAGATATGCGGTCGACTCACTGAGCTCAACTGCGAGATCCGAGAGATGATCAGACGAGCGCAGGGCTATCTGGCCATCACCACCTTTCTTCCGGACTCCAGCGTGACCGGCATCAGCCTTTGAGTTGAACCTTGGGAGATCACCCAGGCAATGCCCTTCTTACCACCTCCCTCTTCTTCTGTCTGAAGACAGAGCTGTATTTATTGTACTTCCCTAGTGCACACAATAAAGAGTCCTGCATATATTTTAACGATATAACTCATACCGCTTTAAGAATTGCAACAGGGGATGGACGGTGGAGTTGAAACAAAGACGCCTTGCCTTTTTTGCACTACTGTGTAGCTATGGGGTCCTTTTCCAAACGGGGATCTCTAACGCTGCAGGCATACCAAAGCTCTATGAATGACTCCTCCTGCTGACCTTCTACCATTATCAATGTCACGGGAAAATGTGCAATGCCTCACACAAAGTGAAATAATCTGTCATTCGGAGAGAATGTTTCAAAATGTTCGTGCTCTCAGCTACATGAACAGAACCATGAATGATGCAGAAATATTATGTTCTTTTTTATGTGTTTTGATTTAGATAGAGCTGAAACCCTTCGCTTACGTGGCTTTTTAAATGTTAAGAAAAGATAGTATACAGAGCACATCTTTCTCAGCTTTTACACGTACCTGTACAAAAGAAATGTATCCAACATGATGCAATGCTACTGTCAGAGAGACCTGGATGTATAAACAGGCTCTCCAGCACTTATTTATGGGGTTATTTAAGTTCACTAATGTCTTTCTACTGTTTAGTTGCTCGCAGAAGATTTATTTATATTCCTATCATGCTTTAAATGGTCTAGTTTTATAGGATTTAATATGTGTATTTCTGTCATTTTGAAATGGCCCAGCATGCAAAGGTATGTACCATAAGAGAAAATAGAAATATTTATGGAATAAGAAACTATTTTAACTGAAAGTTACATTTGTACATAGTAGTGGGAGTATAGCTTATTCTTGTAAGGTTTTATTTTGCTGTCTGCTGTATGAAAGTGTGCATGCAATAAATAGATTAATAAATACTATTAATAAACATCTGTTTGACTGCGTGTTGTTTTTTTGTACAAGTGTTCATAATTATTTGTTCACAAGATTATGAGAATATCATAGGATTATAACAGATGCCTATAGGATCTGTTTAATTTACCTTTAAGGTCCCTGGGTTGCCACAAAAGAAACTACATGTCAAACGTATAGCAACCATGTTTTTAAATATATAATATTAGAAAAGCAAGTTTCTTTTCAAGTTTCTTTTCAAATATCATGGTACATATATGGTTCATTGAGACTAATGGTTAATTTGTGGTTACTATTGCCTTACTTAAAAAAAGTGGTGTATTGGAGTAAAACCGTGGATTCATTTTCCAAAGGGACATCACAAGATAGACAAAATATCTTACTTTTGAAAACAGTGATACAGTATCTTACAGTGGAAAAGTCAAACATAACAAGAATATGAATTTTATATTTTTTAACAATTAAGTGATTAAAGGAATCACAAATATCTTAAAGAATAAACACAACAAAGATTATGATGATTAAATAAATGCATGACTAAATGTAAATGACTATTGGTAGAATACTTAAAATAGTTAGAATTTGTAGTTGAATATAAAATAAAAAAATACTCGTACGAGAAAGGAATATAAAAATAAATATAACATGTAAAAATTATTAACATAATGAAAGAAATCCCAAAGCAAAGAATACATTTAGGAAACACGAATGCTTCCTTTTTTCGCAGTTTCGGTTCTGTGGCGCACGTAAGCCCGCCCACTGTGGAGACGCACGCTTTCTCATTGGACGAGACTGCAGCTTTTCCGATGACGACATGACGCTTACTGGCGGGATGTTAAAAAGGTTTTGCACGCGCATAGTAAACAGTACCTCTGAGTTGTGAACAACTTGTGCGAATAAAAACCTTTAAACAGACACAATGACGACTTTCTGATCAATTTCGACCCGTCCGAAGTTTAAAATGGCTTTCATCTTTGACTGTACGATTATTTACGGTAACTTTCCTGTCTGTTTTAAGATGTGTTCTTGTTTGTAGCATGTTAAGATAGCACGTAAATTAACGTGACACAAAATGACATGTGTATACTATAAGTTACCTCAGTCAGTGAAACATTGACAGTCTAGTGAGTCTTGATGACAACATTTGACAAGTTAGACACTTTGTATGTCGACCAATGTAACGCTGAATTTAAATGATATGTCTTACTTTTCTTGTTTACCTATAGGATCCTAAATGAATGTGCTCGATTCAGATTTAACACGATCTCACTCATGGCAGCATGTTGGAAGATTTCTTTGATCAAATTCATAAAGGTATGCACTTAATATTATGCTTGTTAAATCAGCTTTACCATATTTCCACTGACAGTTACTGATTTTATTATTTCTATTTAAGAACTTGGACCTCTGAATCCATCCTGGTTTGAGGAGTTGACTGCCAAAGCTTGTAGAGATGAAGAAGGACCTAACATATCAAAAGATGAGGAAGAGGAGATCAAAGCCCCAGAGATGTCAGCTCTGGACACTCAGATGTTTTCTACACCCAAAATATTCAAACAACATTATCACTCTCCTGATTTAATTCGGAATGAGGATTCTCCATATGAAGGTATCAAACTAGTGTTAAAAACTATATTCCCATTGATTCATTTAGCAGATGCTTTTTATTCAAAGTGACTTATCTAAGGGAACATTTAAAGTTTTGTCTTGAGAGCCAGTAATAGTCATAGTAAGTTGTAGTGCAGTATGTCAAGCACATCTGTTTTTATCTCTTCAGTGACTAATGGTTTAGACTCAAGTCCTTGTCTGTTTGGGTCAGAGAAACAAAAGTAAGTAAGTTTGTTTAATAAATAACTGGATAAGAAATCAAAATTTGAGTTATGAATTTAACATAGATATGAAATTGTTACACAAGGTTAATGTGGGCTTATTGTATTTGTTGGTTTGATAGATCCTGTGGACAACCTAGGGAGGGCTTTGGTAAGAATTTTTCTCCCTGTTTAAGGGATTCCTCATCCAAAAATGAAAATTCTGTCATCATTTACTCACCTTCGAGTTGTTCCAAATCTGTTTTGATGAATTTTTTTCTTTCTGATGAATACGGAACAAAAAAAATTATCATGTAATTTGCTCTACTATGGGATTCAATGCGGGCCAAGATGTGTTTGGTTATAAGCATTCTTCCAAATATCTTTCTCTGTGGTCATCCATACAAAGAAATATATATAGATTTGGAACAACTAGAAAGTGAGTAAATGATGACAGAATTTTCATTTCCGGGTGTAGCATCCCTTTAAAAAGTAAAATGCTGTTGGATTGAATCTTTTGCTTTTAAAATCTTGGGTAACTTTTCATGCATGTTATTTCATTTCAGGCTTTCTGGACACACCCAAAAGGCCTTTGGTAAGTTGATATTGAATTGTAACTGGCAGAATATCATATGCCACCTTAGAGCGGTAAAATAATTCTGAGTTTGACCTCTTTCAGATACATTCAGTAAATCAAATATCCCGGAGTCTTGGGGCACAAATCAACCCTGACTTATCCTGGACCAGTTCCTTTAACACACCGTCATTGACTACTACTTTAATATTACGTATGTATGGAATACATAGTGATGTGTTTTGATTCAATGAACGGAGAACTTACATAATTATGCTTGTCTTTTTTTTTTTTAGCAAAAACAGAGGATCGTCCTTCGTCTTCAAGTTGCCTCAAAGATGAGGATGCTATTGTAAGTGCGAATATATGCTGTTCTGTTGACAACACATGTTCTTCTGCATTCTTCACTAAACGTTTAATTTCTGTTATTCACCATCAAATTACTTCATAACTTATGGCTTGTTCTCTTTTTTTCACACACTAGTTTGTGCGGAAACTGTTTCCATCTCTCTCAAAAGGTACTGAGAGTACTGACACTTCTAGTAAAAGATCTGTTAAACATGATGGTGAGTCTGACACTGTTGTATTTGTATTAAATGTTTATTCGTTTTAATGGTTAATAATTCCTACATGTTATTAAATGATGCATAATTGTAGTTATATTACAAAATTCACACACAACACTATCTTTCTCTCTACAGTGACAGAGACGTTCCAGACTGATAATGTGGTTAACGCTGTTCGCTCCCCAGAAGCATCTCTTAGTGCAAGCAGTCTGTGGAAGCAGAAGGTGCCGAGTGCTATAGTGGATGGAGACGTACGCACTACGGTGCAAGGCCTTCTCGATGGGGCTGAGGATGTTTTGTCCATATTCTTCGGTAACGGCACTTCTGCTCTGAGGAAGGTCAAATCTCTAGAGAGGGACAGAAAGAAAGCCAATTGCTCAAAGGATGTGAATTCAGCTTTAGAGCAAGATAAAGAACCAGAGAAGACTTTAAAGGGAGATGAAACTCAAACAGCTGACGTTGAATCTAAAAGTCCTCTCACAAACAATGATGTCATGCAATGGACCCCACTGAATTTATCAGACTCCAGTCTGAATGAAGGTCCTTCATTGGCCTTGCCTTTGATAAACAGTCACAATACTGAAGTGTCCGGTGAACCCAATGCTGGCACTTCTTACAGCTGTGCAGCAGGCAGAAGCCAGTCCGTTTTTAACAGCGTCGAAAGAGTCAAGTCATGTCCAGATGCAGAAGGATCTCAACGGCAGAAGTCTTTGCTGGACAGATCACCTGTTTTCATGCTTAACAGAAAACCCAGGAGGTTTGTGTATCAAGTCCCAAGCTCTGATGTATCAAACAAGGGAATTTCCCACAAAAAATCAGTATGTCTGGAGAAAACGGTGACAGGCAAGTTATTTTATTCTTACAGTTCTATTTTATATTTACACATCTGTGTACGTTAAGGATTACTTGACTGATATATTTGAAATTCATCTAAGAAATGTTTGATTTGATGGCGTTTGTATTAATGTTTAAAAATAGATTAACAGACAAATATAGACGTTTTCAAAGCAATAACATAAACAAACATTACTGCACTTGCACGGTTTTGTGGCCCACATCTGCAAAGATAAGAGTCCCTGTAGATTATTTCTGATAACAAGCAGAAGAAATAACAAGTAAATTACATTAGCTAAGAAGTTAAAAGTATGTCTGGCCAAGTGGCCAATATTATTTTGGAGTTACAGTAGAATAACCATTACTTGATACTCGTAATTTAGATGCAACAAAATGATATGACCCATTCAACAAATAAAATAAATATAAATCAATATTATATATAATGAATATATAAATATGAATAGTTGTATCATTATCCTCTAGCCAGACCGATCGCCCATCACCAAACACAAAATTATTTATGTGAACAAGTGACATAAGTGACAGTTAACTCATGTACATATTTTGCAAAAGGTAAAAGGGATCCGGACACGTCAAAGATCGGCCTACATAGTGCTCCAAAATGTATTATACAGAGGTCTCTTAAATACATTTTTATGAGCTTTGTAGGCCCTGGATGTTTGCAGATTGTTTTTACCTTTTGTTTGAATTATGTTTTGGATACACCGAGAAAAACGTTTGAGATGTGTGTACTGTTGGGACTAATGTTTGGTGCTATAACCTTCTCTGTTTATGTAAAAAATATTTGTGATCGGTAATATATGCATATATATATATATATATAGATGTATGACATAGTGTTGTCACGATACTGGAATTTCTAACTTCGATACAATACCTTGAAAAATATCGATACTCGATACCATTTTCGATACCACAGAGAAAAAAACTGCCACAACATTAAGGGGGTAATTTTTTATTTATTATTATTTAAAGATAAATATAACATATATAATGTATTATAAAGAGTTATTAAAGGGTAAAATGCATTATAATTCTTCATAATGTTGTATAATCACTTTTAAAATGAACTGAACTTTGTAACTAATCTCAGAACTTAAGTAATTGGTAATAGATATTTGTTAACATAAATAAACAATGAAAAATACTTCCAAAACATGTATTAATCTTAGTTAAACGTTAATTTAAACTAACATTTACTAATACATGTACTAATTAAACTCCAAAGTTCTATCTGTTAATATTTTTTTTCATTGGACCAGATCAAACATGATCCGTTGTATTTTATTACATACTGTCATCAAATATTAAAATATACTGTAGTAAATGGATTGCTCATCGTTCATAAATGCTGGTCAATACATAACATTATTTGATGAACATATTTTAAAGCCGGATTCAAATATCACCGATCCACACACGTAATCATTTTTTGAATTAAGTTAATTAAGCACAAGTTAATTTACATTTGACCACAGTTAAAGTCTTTAAAGATTCACAGTTAAAGATTCCTCAGTCGGATTATATTAACTTTAAGAACTACGCTGAAAAAACGAGACAACACTCATATCGCTATATTAGAGGTGTTAGCGCCTTTTGTTAGCACTGCTCTGTAGCAACTCTTGCATATTGGCTTGTTTGTGTCCTTCGGCTTTCCATGTTCATTTGCTTCATATCTAAAATATTTCCAGATAGCACTCCTGCTGTGTTCTTTATCAACCAAAGCCGGTTGCGTTTGCTATTTAACCAGAGCGAATGAGACGAGACACGTGACAGGCACTGCGGTCACGTGTGGTGTTTGTCAACGCGCCTTTGGAGATAAGTGACAGCTCGGCTAGGATCGTAGTATCGATACTTCGGGAAATTAGTATTGGTACCGTTCAGATATTTCAGTATCGATACTTATCGAAATATCGATATTTTTGACAACACTAGTATGACATATTGTTTTCATCTTCTCCTTTTTCATTATATATTGCAACAGAAAATCCTTCGGAGGAAAAGGTGTCTAGTGTTCTTCATGAATCCAGTTTTGTCAGTGCGGATGCAACTAATCCTCAAACTCTACAGCAACCAACTGCCAGTTATCTGGATGGAGTAGATATGACCCAGCTTTCGAAGGCGTTTGCTGAAGATTTCACTCAGGAACTGACTTCAGGAGGACTTGTTGACACGCATGTACGGGGTGACCAAAATGATGCGAGTTTATCAGCTGTAACCCCCCATATAGAGAAAGCGAGACAAGTAAAACCTGAAGCAGAGTTTGAGCAGACGAAAGAAGATTTCATCAACCAGGAAGGCATTCTGGGTAATCGTGATGACAACTACACTTTAGCTGACGTATCTGTGAATGAGTCAACAGTTTATCTTCCAACTTTTGAGATAAGTCATGACAGTGGCTGTCCCACCACTTTTTCAGATTTAGATGGCACATCAGCCTCCAAGGATGTTTTCTCTGGCTTTAAAACCGCAAGTAACAGGATCATCTCTATATCACATGAGGCAATAATGAGCGCCAAGGCGTCATTACATGAAGCTGTAGGTGACAGTTTGATTGACACCTTTGACGTCACACAACTTAGCAAAACAGAGACGTTGCGCAAACCAGTTTCAGAAAGAGCAAATGCAATCAGATCACCAGTGGTGCAGTCCAACTTCTCTGTGCTTTCATTAAATACATGTGTTAGTGATGCTCGGTCCAGTCCAGGACTTATAAATTGTAAGAGCTTTAAACAGAATATTTCAAGCTGCTCTTCACCACAGTCATTCGTTTTGAACACATGTTCAAAGAGGAATATTACAGACTCGGATGTTGACCCGCAGAAAGCTGAGACTGTTTGGAAGGAGAATGTGGAGAAAGACTCGGATTCATTAAAACAAATTCATAAAAAAATGGAATTTACAAGAGGTGCTGAAAGACAGACTGTTTTAGACATCAGCACACACAAACCGAGATTGGCCACCAATCGGGACTATGCTGAGAATTGCCCGTTGACAGCATCACAAAAGGCTGATGTCACAGAATTGTGCAATCTTTTAGAGGAAGAAGATAGTCAATACGAATTTACTCAGTTAAAACCCAAAAAGTTAGCCTCAGACAGCCACACTGCAGAGAAAGAGTGGGACCCCAATATACTGAACGGTATTGACTTTGATGATAGTTTTAATTCTGATGTTTTGAATGGATATCATCAAATCAAGACGGATGCCTCTAGGATAAACAGTTCTACTCACAGGCACAAGGAACACGAATGTGCTTCGGTTCAAATTGTAGATGTTGACAAATTATGCAACATATCAAAGGAAATCCGAAATGAGGTGCCTTCCGAACACAATTTAGTTGATGGGATGAATATTTATCTCGGTAAGGAAAGTCAATCAAACTGTTTTGGTTTTAAAACTGCTACAGGCAAAGTAATAAGCATCTCAGAAACAAATTTAAACAAAGCCAAGCACTTTTTTGAAGAGCGTGATGAAAAGGTCTTGTATAATAGAGAAGACAACAAGGCAGAGGCAGACGTACTTAAGCCAGAGCAATCAAAAGAACAAGCAACGGTGTCTTCAGCAAATACTTCTGAGTGTTCGAACAAGAAATTTACTGCCCAGTTTCGGTTAAATCAAGATGCAAATGAAGCTCTCAACGTAAATGAGAAAGTGGTTGGAGATGCAGAAATGGAGCAGAATTGTTTAGATGGGAAAACAGATGTTGTATGCTTTAACTCAAATAGCCGTTTTGTATTTAGTACGGCACAAGGAAAGCAGTTGAACGTATCCCAAACGGCCCTTGAGAAGGCAAGAAAACTTCTTAATGATGTTGACAGCTTTGAGGCATCAGAACCTCAGGAACTCATTTTCCACACTTCTGAAATACATGCCGACTCTATGTCAACAACCACCCTGCAGAAAACAAAAGCCGTTTCTTGGCATGAAACCTCTGTAAATGGAAATCAGTCCGACTCCGACAAGATTAATCTAGTAACTAACATTACGGATATTCCTTCCTTCGAATGTAAGAACTTCATCCAACAACAGAAATCTGGCAACGATGATAAAGGAAACTACACAAACATTTGTCCCCCCAAAAGTTGCCAGCCATTGTCAGTGCATGGTTATGGCTTTCAGACAGCTAGTGGGAAAGACGTTTCAGTTTCAGCTGAGGCACTTGAAAAGTCCAAGACCGTATTCAAAGACTACGATGAAAATGTTGACTGCTTAGAAGATGCACTTACAAAGGAAAAGAATGATAAACAACATGTTGAAATCCTCAAACAGACGAATGCATTTACGACTACAAGTGGTACATTTTTCAAAGTGGAGGCAAAAGCAGTTTGCAAAGACTCTGATCTTATTATTGGACTCTGTGACGAGGCAAATGAAAGAAGTGATTTCTTCAGGAAAACATGTCCGGGTGATCAAGGTCATGACAGCAAAAATTCTTCTTTGGACCAGCAACCCCCTCAAGAAGAAGGATGCGACCAGACAGACACAGAATGTAATAAAGACCTTCAAAATAACTTCTTAGAGGATACTTCTGAGCCTCTTAACAGAAACTGTGGTTTCACTACAGCCAGTGGTAAAGCGGTATCTGTTTTGGCCGAATCACTTCAGAGAGCTAAGGATGTGCTGAATGATTCGGTTGATGTTATCGCATGTAATAATGGCTCTAGATTGGCAAAACCGAGTGTGAATAACCAAACCGAAACCAGTTCTTCAGGAAACCATAATGGATTCTCTACAGCAGGTGGAAAAAAGGTGACCGTTTCTGCCACTGCGTTGGAAAGAGCCGGGTATCAGTTTAAAGATTGTGAAGAGAAAAGTTTAGCATCTGAGGATCTTCAGAACCAAAGCTGTCCAAGCATTGCTAGTGGCAAAGAAGTTACCGTATCAGACAAGGAGCACATTTTTGAGTCTGTGCCTAAAATTAATTTCAGTTTACAAAATGGACAAGATGGTCTGACGTCAGAGAAGGTCTCATCTGAATCCTCAGGAGAACACAAAGGATTCTGCACAGCCGGAGGGAAGAATGTGGCCATCTCTGCTACTGCACTACAAAGGGCTAAGTCTCTCTTTAAAGATTGTGAAGATGAAGGTTTAACATCCGATACTCTCCAGAACCAAAACTGTAATGGTTTTAGCACTGCTACCGTCTCAGAGAAGGCCTTGCATGAGGTTAAAGCAACTGGTTTTGTGGATTCCCCTTTTAGCCACGGGTGTCATAAAAGCTCATTTGAGAAAAGTGTCCCGTCTGAAACTATGAGTTCTTCAGATGGACACAGAGGATTCTGTACAGCAGGAGGGAAAAAGGTCACTGTATCCACTTCGGCACTTCAAAGGGCCAAGAGTCTCTTTCATGAATGTGACGAGAAGGTCCAAACTAAAGCTGGGAGATCTCATGCAACAAGTGATGAAAACCCAAAGTTTGACCAAAATTACAGTTTCAGCACAGCCAGTGATAAAGATGTTCCTATATCAAGGGTTGCGCTTGAGGAAGCCAACAAACTATTTAGAGATTGTGATGTCCAACAAGTAAATGACACCGATAACCATCCACTAGAAACTAAATCACACCAGGATCCTCCTAAAATGCTGGATAGATCTAGAGACGAAGAATCCAAAACCATTTCACACCCAACAAAAGTAGTTCAGAATGAACCTGCGCAACTGGACTTGCACTCTTTGTATTTCAACAGTTGCACAGAAACCCAGCAGGAGTATTTTGAACAGGAAGCTATGGCTTGCACCAAAGCGTTATTGGCAGATGATGACCTAAATGAACCGCCAGGGTTGGTGCCATCAGCAAGTCCATCTGTTGTTGATCTACAGGATCAAAACAGAAAGAAACGTCAACTAGATGCCAGCAGTATAGAAGGTACAGCTTAATGTTTTGTCAGAATATCTTGTTGATCCTAATGTTTTGAAGGAATTACATCGACTAATACAGTTCAACCTTCAGATTCATGTCAACCACCTTTGAAAAGACAACAACTCTCTGAGTTTGACCAGACTGTTGTTTGTGCCAAATCCTCTGTCCCGACCCCAGTGAAAAGCTTTCCAAATGGTAAGATCTCTTATAAACATTTTACAACGCTGGCTTATTTATGTTATTATGAAACTTAACTAATCCTGAAATCTTTCTTGTAGGAATCCTGAAAGCCAGACGTGTCTTTAGATACAGCACCCGTCTCCAGCCTAATGTCACACATTCAAATCAGTAAGTTTTGTGCTTTCTGTTTAACACCAGCCTCTTTTCATAATAAGTTTTAATTTGTTACTAACTCTCCCATATTTGCAGGAACTCTGTTGACCAAAAGTCAAACGACTGTGTGCAGCATTCTTCTACTGCGACTTTCCAAAAAAGAAAACCGGCAGTTTTTGTGCCCCCCTATAAAAAAAGCAAAGACCCTGAGACGTCAGACGGTCAGGATGCCTCTAAAGTGTCCAGCGGTTTTATCCCACCTTTCAGAAAGGAAACCAAAGAAGATACTTGTCATGGCGATGGCTTGATCAAGAATCCATGCGATCCTAAACCTCAGGTCGACTCCTGTACAACACAGGAAAATATATTCACAAACTCTACACCAAGTACCCACAGCATTGAACAGTATTGTAGTGAAAATGACCAACATGCTGCTTGTGGGACAGAAGAAACATTTTCATTGGCAAACATACCTTTGAAGAATCTTGACCCTGAAGAGAGAGGTACCCATTTCCTGTTAGCATAGTTATTACTAAATTATATTTTTGCATTTATATCCAATTGTTCATACGGATAAGAGATGGAATTGTTGTGATCAATTCTAAAAATGTATCTTTTTTCCAGGGGTGTTAGATACAGAAGCATGTCAGGAGATCTTCCAGCTAGCCAGGGAAATGCAAGACATGAGGCTTCGGAAAAAGAAAAGGCAAACTATTCGTCCATTACCTGGCCGCATCTACCTTGCTAAATCCTCAGGTATCTCAAGAATCAGTCTAAGAGATGCTGTGGGTCACAAATGTCCAGTTGGATACTGTCCAGAGGAGGTACTTTTTTAAACCGTTTGTATTGCCAAGGTATTTCGCTAATTCAGAACTATACTAAATGTACTCTATACTTTTTTCTTCCTTCGCTTACCTAGCTGAACCAGCATGGAGTGCATCTTATAGTCTACCAGATAACCAGTGAAAACGCAGAATCATTTAGATTTGATTGTAAGGACTACTTCAAGGGTGACCTCCTTATGGAGTCTGGAGCTGTACAGCTGGCTGATGGAGGATGGTTGGTTCCAGATAGTAAGGGCACTGTAGGCAAAGAGGAGTTTTGCAGGTAAGCAGGTCGATGCTTGTGTACATCTAATACGGTAGATGCAAATCTGATGTTCTGATAATGGCACAGCAAGTTATACGTGGACTTATTGCACAAATGTTTGTCAGAGCGATGTATGACACCCCTGGCGTCGATCCAAAACTGATCAGCGATGCTTGGGTCTTCAACCACTACCGTTGGATTGTATGGAAGAGGGCGTCCATGGAAAGAGCCTTTCCAGATTTGATGAGAAGCCTGTGTTTGACTCCAGAGCAAGTACTTCTACAGTTAAAATTCAGGTATTGAACTTATAACAACTTTGTACGGCTCATACTAAAGAATTTGTAGCAACCGTAACTATTTGGGATATCTCATTTGCGCTTAGATATGATGTGGAGGTGGACCGCAGTCAAAGACCTTCTCTCAGGAGGATCATGGAGCGAGATGACACTCCTGCTAAGACATTAGTGCTCTGTTTATGTGGTGTTGTTAAACTTTCAAATCCAAATGTAGAGAAGCCAGCGAAAACTGTTGACAGATCAGCTGACGCAAGAAAGGAGTCGACCCTGATCTGGCTCACAGACGGCTGGTACGCCATCAAAGGCCTTTTGGACCTTCCACTCTATACCATGCTAAACAATGGTCAACTCCGAATCGGCGATAAGGTTGTGATTAATGGGGCAGAGTTGGTGGGTTCCCAAGAAGCCTGTCCTCCTCTGGAAGCTCCTGAATCTCTGATGTTAAAGGTGAGATTGAGTAGATGTTTTTGAAAAGATCTTAATCCGGCTGCAAGCCTTTGTTTGATTGTGATTTTTGAACGTAGATTTCAGCCAACAGCACAAGACGGGTTCGGTGGGACACTAAGTTGGGGTACTATCGTGACCCCAGACCTTTCAGGCTGCCGCTGTCGTCACTGTTTGCTGCCGGAGGTGTTGTGAGCTGTGTGGACATTGTGTTGTTGAGAAGTTACCCTACTCAGGTCTGAATGTTTGTAAAACAAATAAAAGAAAATCATGATTTTGTTACGGACCACAACATTATACAATACACAGTGCTGCTTTTAAAATAACATTATCACGCAGATCAGAAAAAGTTTCACTTGTTTGACCAAACATTTGATATTCTCATCAAACAGTGGATGGAGAAGAAGCCCAACGGTGTCTTCATATTTCGCAATGACCGCGCTGAAGATCGGGAGGCCAGAATACACAGCAACTCAAAGCACAAAACCATGGAGCTCCTTATTTCCAAAATACAAGCCCAGATCGAAAAAGAGAGGGCGGGTAGGATTTACTATTTTATTTTACATTTATTTCACATATTTACTTTAAACTGGATCAAAAACTTTGATATAAACATTTGTCCTATTGTACTCATACAAGGTACGACGAAAGGCCAAGGCAGAAAGAGGACATTTAGTCGACATGAGATCGAAGCTCTGCAGGATGGGGAAGAGCTGTATGAGGCAATGGAGTGTGACCCAGCTGTTCAGGTAAGGCTTCCTACACATCCAAGAGAAAGTAACAACAAACCCGAAAGCAACAAAACTTCTGTATACACGTATATGCACTGTTTGAGTAGACTCATCTAAGTGAGAGGCAGATGGAAGCAGTGAGTAAGTTCACATGCTGTCTGGGGGAGATAAGGCAGGCAGATCTTCAGGAGCGTGTGCAGAAGGCCATGAAAGAGGCGCAGGAGGCAGAAGGCGGATGCCCCGATCGAGATGTCACCTCTGTTTGGAAGCTCAGCGTTGTAGATGCCAATGATATGCAGAGCAACTGCGGTGAGTCAGCTGGAAAACATCTTTATTTGAGATGTTAAAAGACTCTGTTTAATATGACGTGCTGTTGTGCATTTACATTTTCTAGTTTACACAATGAACATCTGGCGCCCTTCAGCGGACTTGTATAGCTTGCTGAAAGAGGGCCACAGGTACAGGGTGTATCACCTCGCCACATCGGAGAGCAAGAAACGCTCAGGTGTTGCTAATATTCAGCTCACTGCCACTAAGAAAACACTGTTTCGGGATGTGGAGGTAAACAGGAGTTTCTTCTTTTTACTTTTTGGGGTCCTTGACCTGTAGAGTTCATTCGGTTTTGGTTTATTGTTCGCATTAACATATGGCACATGAATGATGTCATTGATCTAGGTGACTCCAGAATGGTTACGTGTGCATTTCCACGCAAGAGTGTGCGTAAGCTTCAGGGAACTTCAAAACCCTCAGTTCATCTCTCCCTGTGGTGAGGTGGACATTGTGGGATGTATAGTCTCCATAGTGGACAAACAAGGTTTGTTTCATTCGTTTTTCATAAAGCACCTGCTGTCATGTGTACTTGAGTCCTTAACACCTCGTTTACAACTGTTTAAATGTCTTCTCAGGTAATTCTCCAATCCTGCATCTCATGGATGAGAAGTTTGACTTGGTCTCTGTGAGAACCTTTGGTAGTTTGGAGCAGTTGGCCGTAGAAGAGCTGGTAAAGCCTCATGCACTGGTTGCTTTAAGTAACCTTCAGCTAAGACAGCTTTCTGGACCCGTGCCATGCCTTTACGCTGGAGAACAAGCACTCTTCTCCATAAACCCAAAAGAGTCCCATCTTCAGGAAGCTATGGTCCATCTGAAGAGTCTCGTTCAGGTTAATGAAGCAGTAGATTTTGATATTTCTCTTGTTACATTTGTTCTGTCTAAATCTAAATGTACTTGTTTTTTATAGACATGCAAGGAGTTTTTTAGCATTGCTGAAGAGAAGATGTCTTCAGGGGTCTCAGGCTCTTCTCAGTGTCCTAGAATTCCAGATGAGTCTAATCCAAAAATAAACGGTTGGGTTAGTAAGAATTTTTTTTATGTGCTGTTCGATTGGATTTATTAGCGGTGCTTGCTTGGGCAGCCTTCAGTGTAATTATTGTTTATATTTAGAGTTAGCGATTTGAAGAAAGTCCTAAGCCCAAGCATTAAGCTTTTGTACAGACATGAATGTTGCTTTATGAATGCAAGAAAAACACATTAACTTTCATTGAAATTGAGACAGAAAGCTGAACTTGGTGCTTGAGAAGTAATTTCTTAGCCCACTGTAAACCACTTAAAGATACATGTGCATAGGATCAACATTTATAAAAAAACACATTTATGAGGTAATACATGCATTACTGATGTACATTCACTGAATGTGATATTCATATATTATACTCTGTATTAACATTCCCAGGTGACCCCTCAGCAGAAAGGCAGAGCTTTCTCGCCATTCACTCCTGTATCTACGAGTAACTGTGAGGCCAAAGACCCCAAGAGCGTAAAAAGAAAGCGAGGTTTTATCTACCTCTCCCGCATCCCGTCCCCTCCATCCCTCACTCCTCTAAAAACCAAAGCTTCTCCCTGCATAAACAAGACCTTCAATCCCCCACGGAGATCTGTGACCCCGAAGCCTCAGGAGAAGGAGCGTGACTCACCCTGGGCCACGCGTTCTCCGCCGGGAGATGAGGAGTTGGTTCATGATGAGGAGCTGGTGATGATAGACACCCAGGCATTACTGGATGGGTTAAAGGAAAGTTGATGGGAACGTTGTGACCCTCTCTGAACACTAATAAGAGGAGGAAGGCCTGTGTTCCAGGCATTTAGAACCAAAGTGAAAGCACGTCACAACTGCTTTTTTTACTTTTGGCCTGGTGCCAAATACAGAGGAAATGCATCATTTTACAAATACTGCAATATTTTTAAACCTTTTTCTTGGTGTATTTGTACAAGTGTAGTTTCTGTAAAGTTATGACTGTTCAGGAAAGAATTATATGTAAAATGTATAATAAATATTTTAATTTGATTAAGAACTGGACATCTTTTATTTTGTGTTAGACTATATATTATTTATGGTTGCTGTGTACAGCTTTACACAAATCCTAGCCTAATAATTAAAATCTTTTGAGCGCTGTGGCTATGTAAGTGAACAGCAGGTGGCGCCCCAACACCTGCCCTTGATTTTCGTCAATACACTGTTCAACTCTGTGGCATGATTGTGAACTCTTATCTGCAGCTTTCTTATTCAGTCTGAAAAACTGAAAATAGTTGAAGTAATACAAGTCCGTTCCTGGATAACCGCCGAAAATTGGCAGCACAGAAAGTAGCAATAACGACAAACACAAGTGAAATATCTTTCTTTATCTTCTTTTTCTTTATCTATAATACTCTGTCGAGTTTATATATCAGACCGCAAAGACATAAAAAATCTTCCAAACACCACATTGTCATATTTAATAATCTTGGATCAAACTATTTGAAATCCCACCATTTATTCTAGAACTGGATGTGGGCACTGGCTCAATCCCCAAATCAATTTGAAGGATTTTTGAAATGTAAAAACAACCCAATGATACATCCCGTCTTTAAGGAATGCATCATAACACCACAGACATGTCAGATTTGAGGTCCAGAGTTAACTGCCATCAGTGGCTTGCCTGCGCAGTTTTTAATTTAACATCCATCATCGCATTATTTGGAATGTGCTGACTCAGCTCACATCCAGCTCTATTTTAAGCACTTGGGCCAACAATGTTAAAGATAGCCGATGTTCTTGTTGAGTAACAAAGAGACATAGAAGATGATATCTGTCAGCGGTAAACAGAGAATAGAATTATCATGGCCAAAATTGTTTTTACGAGCACAGATCTGAATACCGAAGTCTGAAGAAAACTTGAGCCTGAAAGTGCTTGAGCCCCATCAGCTCGCCACCCACCATCACCTCCCAACATCCAAGCTACAATCTTTCAGCTGAAATCTTTAACCGTCACACTATCACCCCCATTATCTTTGACTATCAATGCTTTACATGTGAAGATAGGGAAGGGGTTTAATTATCTCCATTACTACATAAAACCTAAGACCCCCTTCATCCCTCCCCAAGTCCCTGAGCTGCCCTAATCCACCCTCCTAACCCGTTTCTGGCAGCACCATCTCATAATTGAATGAGACCTCAGAAGAATCTGAATGAAATAACCTGAAGGAGTACTGCGACGGGGACGGGACACTCGATATTTCCAAATCCTCTCTGTAACCCCGGCACACTGAATGAATTAAGCGTCCCACTTAGCCGTTGCAGTGGAGAGCCAGATCGTGTGATTTAGACTAGACTCTTATCTAACAACTACTCATTCAGGGACTTTTAACAGCAGCTGTAAAACAATGCTATGTAACAGTTGCATAAGTATTTCACCCCAAGAATACAGAGATCAGCACTAAAATGTGATTCTTAATGGAGTGATGGTGAATAGCTAAGAGTGTGCTTGGACAAGCAGCATTCGAAGAATTTGTGAAGTAGGGCGTGTGCATCTTGGTTTTGAAACACAATGAGATCTGACGTTGAGATTGTGTGCCGCCATTAAACGTGTAGTTTTTCATCTAGACATGTTAAAAGTCTGCCATCAGGTCGAGTAAAATCTGTCATTTTGGGGCGAACCATTCCAGGTTTTCATGTTGCTTTAATTAAGCCTTGTGGTTTGGTCAAGCACACGGCGATCTCTGTTCCTCACCGTTCATGGCCGTTTGAACTTTCGCTCTCAAATCATCCCTTCACTTCTCCGCTTTTTATTTAATTTCCATCTCTTCCTCCGTAACCCCTCATTGCACCTCTTCCAACCCCTTTCAGCAGATCTCCTGTGGAAATGAGCTTCACAGCCTGTTGGCCTTGTAGACCCACCACCTGAGGTCTGAACTATCGGATCCTGAAGCGTGACCCGAGTCTTCACCCCGTTGTAAATCTTTTGTCACTTCCTCTTCGACTTGGATCTTATGAACACACAGTATCCAGGATGAGGAAGGTTTACAATTTGGAGTTTAGGATTTTGTGGCTGGTTTAGTTTAACTCATCCTGGTTTATTTTGCATCCCGAATGAGAATTCTATTTGATTCACTTACAATCTGCTGTTGATGGGCCATGCAGTCAGTGATGTAAATATAGTCTCATGATGTGAAGAAGATGCTGGAAGTCAATGGAGCGGTCAACTGCGGTACTTCGTTCTCTAGGCATCGAACATCTGTTTCATCAGGGTCCTTTAGCAGATTTCCTTAGGGAAATAACAATTCTGGCATCATTCGTTCAGACTATTGTCTTTCAAGACAGGTATGACTTTCTTCAATGGAGCACAAAATAAAAAAAAAACTTAAAATAGAGGGAAGAATCCCCCAAAAATAGGAAATTTTCTGGCATTTGGGATCCTTTTTTTTGAGCTTTTTCTGTAAATTAACAGTTTTTTAACTGTATTTACAAAAAAAATCTTGGCAGCTGGGGTGCCAGAAATAAACCCTAAAATAACAGTTCTCCTTGTAAAATTATGTCCTGTTTTCTTTTACATTTATTTCCTGTTCTGTAATTTCAAGTTTTTGACCGTATTTCAAATTTACATGAAAAATCTATAAAAAAAAAATCTGATAGTAAAATTACATTATATGTGGAAAATCTGTAAAAAAAAAATGCGGGTTTTTCTATGTTGTGCAGTGGACGTCAATGGATAAATGATATTCGGTTACCAACATTTTTCAAAATGTATCTTCTTTTGTGTTTGGCAGAAGAATGAAAGTCATACAGGTTTGGAATGATTTGAATCTGAGTAAATGATGACATCATTTTAATTTGGGGGTGAACTATCTCTTTAAATGCATTCCTAATAAAGCACAGCTTGGAACCTCCTAAAGATCCCTTCATCCCATGTGATGGCTCTAAAATGACACTGTACAGGATGCTGCCCGTGGATGTAGTCACAACATGAAATATTAAGAATCCCTCGTCTAATTTACCTTCAGAGTTCTCGTCTCATCCGTGCTTCATTCTGGGGACAGTTGCTTGATCTTATCATTTAAAAAAGAAATCAATATTTTATTTAATATATGAGCATTTAGGCTTTGAAACTCCAAGACTAGACCAACAGCTCAGGACTCAAGCCAGTTATTCCGCTCATGCTGATCATTTTTAAACAGTTTGTAATTTCTATTTGTCTTTTCTGAGTAAAAAAATTATTTGTAGAGCGGAAAAATTAATCTGCAGCATTTCTGTTGTGCTTTCCACATGAAAACAAATTGTCCCATAACATTTTCAAATCAGTTCCATCATTTGTAGTTTCTGTGTGACAGATGTTGGGTTTTGTTCAGCACAGTGTGCCGGCGCCCAGTCACTGTCTCAGATGCCCGCTCACCTTTATTGCTGATCTCATATCTTCCACAGTAAATACTTGAGCTGTGAGTAATTCTGCTAAACATCATTTATGTCTCTTTCCCAGCCGTTGTGCCTCATTAGAACCTGTTACCAGAGTGCTCAGGTCTCCCAAAAGACCCGGAGGTGTTTTCTTAAGCTCTACACCAGAGGAATCCGTGTGGTCCGAACAGCCTATTTCCGGCCTGTAAACACTGCATTTATTTTCGATGCTCTGTGTCAATGTACTCCAACTTCTGAAAATACCTCCTCTCTAAAACAAGATGCCATCCTCAAAGAGACTGCCAAGTTTTGACCAGTTTGAAGGAACTGTGTTGAATATAAAGTATGTTGACATCCAGACAACAAGTGGTGTCTTTGGTTGTGTAACAACTGGTGATTTTTATATGTCTTAACAAGAATTCGGAAATTCTGAGCTAATTCCATTAATACATTTAATTAAGTGATTTAAGGAAAAAAAAGTTTGTCACAGTGTCCAGAAGACCATTTGGCTGTATCATTGTAAATCTATCACGTTAATAACAGCTGTGAAAGACGAATGCAACGAGAGTGTTTCATGTAAATGAAGAAACTTCTGAACTGTATCAATGGTGTTGTTTTGCCTCCTCTGTGTGCGTCAGTGGACTAGTCATGATGATAATAGGCCTTCAGCAGCCAAATCCACCAAAGGGATCAAAGATCGCTTTCCTCCTAACAAACAACCCGACACGTTACAATTACAAACATCTGGCACCAGCCGGTTACACATGACCATCAGGATGCGGTCCAGATGTGAAGAGATCCATCTCACGTAAGATACAGATGTTGCTTTTGCTCGGACTGCGCTTGTTTCTGAAGTCCTTTTTAAATTAAGATTGTTTTGCTTCACTCTGCTTACATGTGAAGCCATGGGACTGGCTACAAACAGCAACGAGTTTGTGATTGAATGAAGTCGATATTGTTAACCAATTGAGAATCTGCAATTCTGCATCAGCCTTTTGGCTGTATGCGTGTCTGAAACCATTATTATCAGTCACTCTTCATGTTTGTCACTGGGTTTTCAAATGTCTAATCAATAAAAAGTATTAAAAAGTGCTTGTTATTTCAAAAGTAGGCTACTGTGTTTTTCCATTTCCTTAAAAAACTGTGAATTTGGTTGTTCAAGGCTTCAGATGGACAGTGACAATAAAGGGTAATTTAATCTTGAGGATATTAGTTTCGATTTTAAATGTTCTGTTGGTTGTTTTCTGTTCAATCGTTTTTGCA
This sequence comes from Triplophysa tibetana, assembly GCA_008369825.1. NCBI lineage: Eukaryota > Metazoa > Chordata > Actinopteri > Cypriniformes > Nemacheilidae > Triplophysa > Triplophysa tibetana. Next base: position 15,600,461 of record CM017917.1, read on the forward strand.
GTGTTGAAAAAGTGAAACAGGAAGTTCTTCTGGATCAGCGATGTTTACATTTTCAGAAGTGGTCTATACATATCTATGATCAGACTTAACATAGACGAATAAATAGTAATAAACTTAGAAGATGAATTTCGCCTTCTTTTAATTTAAAATGAGTACTGCACATTTGATTTTAGACATTGAGGTTACCGCATGCAATTCATTCCAAATCTAATCTTGTTTTTTATCTCGTTTGTGAAAATTCTTTGCCGTATACTGTAGGAGCAGAAAGCATCTATTCAAAATGTCATTTAATATAAGAAATGCTTTGCCTCACTCTCTCAATATTACTCTATCATCCGATATTTCCCATGCAACATTAGCCCTCTTTTTAAATTAAACTAATGCGGATGAGGAACCTCACGGGCCCGAGTGGGAATCTAATAAAGCACAGGTGCAAAGGAAATCCTTCCAAAAATCTCCAAGGATGTTTTAATCATTGGACAGGTTAATGTCTATCTCCAAAGACATAGAAAGAGGCTAATTCAGTATTTCACTGTCAGCTGTGACCGAACTAACTTACTGCTTCAGACATTCATTTGATTATGGATCTTCCTGACTTTATGCAACCAGTCACCTGTATAGGTAAGAAAACAGCTTTTAAATGTTTTAATTTTCACATGCTACTGTACATGAAGCAGATGTAGGCAATTGCAGACTGATTTGAATTTATACTCGCCTATAGCATGTGGGGGACAAATATATTAAGTTGTAATTCATTAAAATACGATCAACTTTTCCTTAAGCATAACTCAGTATTTCCTATCCAATTGAATTAACCAAGCTTGACTTTCCTACATGTGTAAATAATTATTAAGGGGAAAATGACTTTAATAGGATTAGTTCATTGTGTTCATTAGAAAGCAACTTTTGTGGCTTGGATATCTGGCAAGTTCTTGATGAGTGAAGACACTATGAGATGCGTTATGAGTCATTGAAGAGTTTGTGCATGAGTGATGTTAGCACCAGATCCGCTCCAAGCTGATCCTGCTCTTCCGTTTCTGTAAGATCCCTGTAGGGATTGGAAAAACACTTCGCTGGATATTACACCTTGTTATTCTTTCTCTCCACAGTCCCACCAGCCCTACTCTGACGTGGTGCCGTTAGAATAATATCTCAGCGTCTGGGTCATGAGGTAGAACATCAGAAGTCAGTTCCAGAGACCTCTCCATGACCCAACAAACTGAAAAGGTATACATGATACACTTTGGAAGTAAATACTGTATGGTATAAGATTTTTAAGCAAGACAGGTAACACCTAAAAACAAATATGTAGCACTGAAATGAGTTGTGAAAGTTTGTGAATTTTTTAAATGTCAAATTAAACCTTGGGGGAAAAAATTGGTAAAAAAGGGAAACTACAACATATCAGGGAATCAGAATTGATATTTATTTAATACATTTTTTTATTATTAATATACAATATTATTAATTAGCTTTTATATTTTTAGTTTTCTATGTAAATTTGGGTAAATTTTTAGCAATTTTGTTATGTGCATTTGTCATTTTTTAACCAATTTGTTTAATTTGTATATTGCTACATACAGTAGGTTTTTATTTTTTTATTTTTGTTCTTTTGTTTTTGTTTGATTCTTTTATTTTTATTATTTTTATTTCTATTAAAAGTTATAGCTTTTGTTAACCACAGAAAATCAAATAAACAATGATTATTAGTTAATAATAATATGTTTTTGAATACAGCAGTGAAGTAACAGTCTGTTCCTTAAATTTACTCTCGAAGCACAACATAGAAGACTATCAATACATATTTTATAATATCTTTAAATAAAGATCAAAGACATTTTTCAAAGTTAAACATCCCTTTTAGCCACGACTATTCTTTACTTCTATCACTTCTCTTTGGATTACTTTTTGACATGAACGTCATTCAGAGAACCTTTGGAGAATAGCAGTAATGTTTTCACCAGCTTCTTCATCATCAATGGCTGCACTTTAATAGATTTCCTCCGTCCTCATTGCTTTCTGTGAGTAATCATTAGGAACAAGGTTGCATGTGAGCTTCAGGTATGCATTGTCTTGATAGGTCTGTACAACTTGGGTCTTCAGAACCTGCGATGACAGATCGAAGATTAAGTTAACTTGTAAAGGATGTTTGTGTCAGCTGTTGTGATTTATGTTGTTTCGGTGACATGGAAAAATTAACTTGCGTAGATGAGGCCAAAGATCTCAAATGTAATGACAATATATTTTAACTCTGTAGGGTCTATTTTAAGATTTTGTTGGTATTATAGAATGATCTTTAAGTGAATGATGTATCGATTAGTTTCAATAGTATTTAAATGTGATTTGTACCAACCATTAAATAATTAAAAAGTACATAACTGGGGATTTTGAAGGTCCAACTTTGGTTTATGGAGTGTCCAAAAACAAGTTTATGTGCATAGAAGGTGTAAAAACACTATTATTTTGTAGTAATAGTCAGTTTTTCTTACATTACTTCTTGACTGACTCTCAAAGATTCGTTCCGCAATTCATCTGTCTAATCCCGTCCTTTCCGCTAGCCTAGTCTGATGTGATTGGTCAAATGGTCTAGTCTGCTGTGATTGGTCTACCGAGGCTCACGAGCTACAATGTTTGAGGGAATAGAGTGAAGTTTTCGTGGGCAGTTCTAACAAAACATAGGCAGGGGCTCTATGTAGTGATGTAAATCCGCGGCGGAACTCCCTTTTGTCCAAGTAAATAATTTTGTTATTTATTCATCTTTGGATTTAAAACTTGGCCAACTGTTGACTTTCAAACATTACGCACTCCATGAAATGTAATTTTCATGATCTCATGTTATGTAATCTTTAAACTTTTAATTTACTTAGATCAAATTTGCATTTGATCTTAGATTCCCATCAGAAACTGTCCAATAATTTCAAAGCTGTGCCTGGAACCAACTGCCTTCTCCTTCTTTCAAGTGGCTATCGATTGATGTAGCGCTCTGATGAACATGAATGAAATACAGTGTGGATAATCCATACGTGACTCGCTGACCCTCGATACGCGACCTTGATCGTTTGATCTCCGTCATAACCGAAACCCTTCATTTGTTTACGGCTTGGCCCGATGGATATGCTGCTTTTCCAAAGTGGTGAATCATGGCTCCCATCTCCATTTGCTTAGCGGTGCTCTCCAAAACCCTGAAGGACTGGACATTCTCCATCGATGGTACAAAGGTTTTCTGATTTAGTGTCCACGTCTAAGTCGGCATCGGCTTATAAAACATGCTGTATTTACAGTATGGTAGGTGCTGAAGGCCTCTGGTGGATGACAGAGGATATATATTTTTAGGGTCAGCCTGGTCAGCAGACCTAATTGACTGCTACTGATTATAGTGTTTATACAGAACGACTTGCCCTCAGCTGTAATGTTGCCTAACTGCTCTTCTCGTGAAAACATCTGTGCATGACTAATGGTGTTACATGATATGAATGACCAAATGCCTCCCATGGGCTTCCTATCTATGAGATTTATTCAGCCCCACCTTGGGTTCATATCAGACACGCAACACCGTTTTGCAGGTTTGTGGGAGTTTGTAGGTGTATGAGAGTTCCTTCCTTATGAGAACATTACACATCGATTGCATTTCCAGTCATATCTGCGATTTCACGAAGACATTTTATTGATGTACATTTTTCCTGTTGCTGTCTACTTATAATGTTAGTCAATTGTTTTTGTGCCACAACACTCATATTCCTGTTTTTCCGTGACAATTTTTGTGCTACTGCCATGAATTAATTTCCCTCAAGTTGTTCCAGCCTGTATAAAATTCTTTGTTTGGTTTAACACAAAGAAAGATATTTGGAAGAATGTCAGCAACTAAGATTTCTGAGGCATGATTGATTACCATAGTAAAAAAAATGCTATCATATGCTACCATTTTTTTCTTCTTCTTTTGAAGAATTTAGGAAAGCAAAAAGTTCTGTGGTACCTTTTTACTATACTTAAAATATACAGTCACCTAAAGGATTATTAGGAGCACCATACTAATACTGTGTTCGACCCCCTTTCGCCTTCAGAACTGCCTTAATTCTACGTGGCATTGATTCAACAAGGTGCTAAAAGCATTCTTTAGAAATGTTGGCCCATATTGATAGGATAGCATCTTGCAGTTGATGGAGATTCGTGGGATGCAAGAAGCTCCCGTTCCACCACATCCCAAAGATGCTCTATTGGGTTGAGACTTGGTGACTGTGAGGGCCATTTTAGTACATTGAACTCATTGTCACGTTCAAGAAACCAATTTGAAATGATTCGAGATTTGTGACATGGTGCATTATCCTGCTGGAAGTAGCCATCAGAGGATGGGTACATGGTAGTCATAAAGGGATGGACATGGTCAGAAACAATGCTCAGGTCGGCCGTGGCATTTAAACGATGCCCAATTGGCACTAAGGGGCCTAAAGTGTGCCAAGAAAACATCCTCCACACCATTACACCACCACCATAATTGCATTAACGAGAAATTGAACAAGTGTTCTTAATAATCCTTTAGGTGAGTGCATTTCCTAAATGGTGCCCCAGAAATCTCAGTTGCTTACATTTTTCTAAATATCTTTCTTTGTATTTGACAGAACAAAGCAATGTATACAGGTTTGAAGCAACTTGAGGTTGAGTAATTCATGACAGAATTTTCATTTTTTGGGGGAACTATCCCTTTAATCTTTGAAAAACATTATTTGTGAGCATTGTTCTAACCAAGCTCTTGGCCACCAATGACTATAGTAGTAAAATGTCTTTGTAAATGTTTTTGTTCTGTTCATTTTTTATTTGTGGGTGAACTGTCCCTTTAACAAACAAATGTTTGACAGCTAAATGAATCATTCCCCAAGCATCTAACATAAACAAAATGCATATTTGTGACAGGACACAGTTGAGCCCCAAAACATCCCTTAAGCACCCTTTCAACTCACTGTTGAAACAATGGAACAGTTCACCCGCTGCAGTACTGCATCCTTAAAGACAGAGTTGAGGTGATGCCGGTAAGACCCATTAATTTTCGTAGACTTTATGGAACGTAAATGTCCAACATTTGATAAACTGGGGAGAAAGACATTACGTGTTCTTGTTAATGCTGTTCTAGAAATAATTCCCATCCGTTACATTGTTTGGCTCGATTTTTTCAAATTTCAACCCCCTAAAGTTAAAGTTTCAATAAAAAACATAAAAGCTTTCGCTGTGATTTATTGTGAAATGTGGCTTCGACTCTGCTGAGGAATAAAACTTGATAACAACAATATGATCCATTGACTGTTAAAGATGGGATTTCTTTTGCTCTGGTGGACTGATGAGATTGATGCTGTATCGTTGGTGTAATGATCCGGACACAGAATGGGTTGCAGGGAACTGGAAGAACTGAATATAAAAATGTTCAAATGATGATCTTGAATGTTTCATTGTAATGTGTGATGCATGTGGAAACCTTTGAATCAGAAGTCTGGCCTCATTTTTACGATTGTGTGGAAACAGGACAGATATAATATTATTTTGTGTAGTGAGCTGCATATGTACAGTAGTGAGCCGTAGTTAGCAAATAAATAACAATATTATAGGTATTCAGCAGTACTGCCCAAAATCTAAAGTCATTATTTATTCATTTCATGTTGCTCAATACTCAAATGATTTGAGAAATGTATCAGGGATTTTGTCTCAGTACAATGCAGGTTAATGGGGTCCAGTGTTGTTTGTTTACCAACATTCTTCAAAATATCTTCTGTGTTCTGCAGACGAGAGAAAGTCATACAGGGTTGGAATGCCATGAAGGTTATTAAAGGATGAAAGAATTTTCATTTTTGGGAAAACCCTTTAAAACTTCATTTGATGAAATTTTGACCTTTAAAATTACATGTGACAATTTGCCCCAACCTGACATTTACAGTCTGAAAGGTCTTGAGAGCATAGTTTTATATTTTGGTTTTACACTTCACTTGTCCTGAGAACATATCAGAGCTGTTTTATTGTATTCTCTTGATTTACTTTTACAAAAACATTACGAAGAAATGTTATTTTAGAGAGTAGTGTTCAGGATTCTGTTTTAATCCAACATGAAAACACTTTGAAATAAAATATTGATATTGCTCTTATATCCCAGGTAAGCTGTCCATCGAGGATATTCAAATCTATCCGGCAAGGAACATAATGTGTCAGTCATGTCCATTTCGTTCCTTCATAGTGTGCCAATAAGCATTCACTCTATTATGTTTTAATGTCTCAATTGACTTAAGAGACAGAAAAGGTTGACAGCAGAAGAATGTTGTGATTAGTGCTAAATTTGCAGATATTTTAAAATCTTTTCACCTTAAGAATAATCGTTCTCAGTTGTAATTTCATTTATCTGTAGGTTCTGTTGCAAATGAATCCACCATGTACATCATGAGTTTAAAATCAGTTTCCGTCATAGTCTGTTTCACTATAACTCGAGTGGAAAATGATGCTGTTGAGCATGTTAATGTACTGTAAAGATTGCTCAGGGAAATCAAATCACGCGATTCTGCAAGAACAAATGTGTCATATTACAGTAAATTGCAAAAACACTGGGAGCACACGACGAGTTGTTGCGTGATATGTGTAATGCCACGTTGTGGTTTCTAGTTTAGGGAGATTGAGGGTTTTTGTTACAGTTCACTCTGTCAATCAGAAAACTGTTGGCAATCATAATGGAAAAATAAATTTTAGTTTGATTGGAATATGATTGTCCCTCATTTGCTGGTAAATTCAGCGTGATGTATGTTTCCTAGCAGGCCAAACCATAGAGGACTAAAGATATCCAAATGATAAGAACTATTACAATTCAGATCAGATTCATCTTGTACATGATACTTTCATCAGTAGGCTACATCCACTAATACGATGAAATTCACAGTTTGCAAGTAAATAAATGTTATTTTCTTTTCGTCCTTTCTTTCTTTCTGTGAAATATATTTATGTGTTTATATACAGACTGTGCGGTTCTAGCTTGTATGGTGCCCTCGGCAAAATCCCTGTTTAGCTTATTGGCTAATAAGATCCAGTACAAAAATACCCAGAAAAAATACACAACATCAGCAAAACTTATAATGTCTTGTAAGTTAGCCTTTTATACCAGCATTGGAGACCACTGACCTCAGGTCAGCACCTGATCAGTGAAATGTTATGTGTATACACATTACACTCGTAAAGAGATGAATGACAGCTGCATGCTTTTATTATTTTTTCATATGTGGGTACAGCTGAATGTCTTTTCTCATCTACAATGTTTTTGTGTGTTGACTGTTGATATTAGAAGTTCTCCCATTCACCTCCCGCTCCACCCTCATTCTCGCACTTTTAGAATGTGTTCGGGTTCATAGACTGTCGCTGCGTCCCAATTCGCCGACTTATACTAAGCCCTTAAAGCACTTATTCTCAACTCTGGCCCGCGAGATATATTTCCTGCCGCGTTTAGCCCCAACTCTGATAAAACACCGGGGGTCACCTGAGTGAGCGTGAAAACGCCACCGTACGCAGCATTTTCGTGCATACGAAGCGTTGATACATGAGGCACCTGAAGAGGCTAATCAGTGACTTCAGGAACAGACGCGTTCAGCTTAATGTTGGGCTGCGTAGATTGTTTGGCATATCGCATTAAAGTATCGCGAGAACAATTCAGATGCGTACCGAGAAATCTGCATTTGAATCGCTCTCGCGGTACTTAAACCTCATACGCTGATAGATTTGCGCAGCGTCGCATTAAATTGAACGCATCTATTCCTAAAGCCGCTGATTGGCTTGTTCGGGTGTTTTATATCAGAGTTCGGACTAAACTCGGCAAGAAAATGGATCTCGCGGGCCAGAGTTGAGAACCACTGCTTTACAGAATTGACTGTTTTTGTTACAGATAAGTAACGTATAAACATTTTGGTGTGTAGCAAAACTCCATGCACGCACTGGGACATACTAACTCGAAACGGAAGTGGCCTTTGTTACCTAGACCAGGGGTTTTCAACTGGTTCTGTGCCAGGGACCACCATTCTGACTAACAAGTAATCGGCGGCCCACTATTGTGAGTGTGTATGTACGTATATGTAAGTATATGACGTTCGGGACGCAAAACACAACGTTAGCAAAGCATAAGATAGACCTGATAGGTGCAAACATTGCCTATCCTGTGTCAGTTTGAATCTCAAACTCAAATTATTTTACATATTTTCATTAAATTTAGTATTCACACCAATGCGCAAATATTTTGGAAATGTTTGGAAAAATAAATTATGGAAAAAAGTGATTTTAATAGTGAAATTAGGTAGCTGGAATGATTGTCACGGACCACATGCAATGCCGCCGCGGACCACCAGGGGGCCGGGGACCACCGGTTGAAAACCCCTGACCTAGACGACACTGTGATCCTTGACTGTCACGAACATCAAAATACAGCTCTTCCTTGCATTTAAGTATTTATTTATTATTTTGTATGTAATGTACACTTTATGCTCCAATTATTAATGTAGCGAAGCACCTTTTATTTCATGTTATTAATTTAATGGGTAATATCAGCCGTTAAGTGTGTCCATGGATTCACACTTCGAATTTTTTAGCGGGAACTGTAGTAGACCATCCGGGTACTTGAAACACTCATTTCAGCATACTATGATTTTGGATGTATTCTATTTTCAAACACTATTTAGACGGGTAGTGTGCGAATTGGGACGCAGCACGTTTAAAAGATGGATAGCGTGACGCAGCTTCATTACCTTATAATGAATTGATTCCGTCCGACGATGGGCGCTGACGTGTTAAATGTGAGTTTCAAGCCTGGGAATGAACAGCAGTCTCCATTTAAAGCGCTCTCGTGCTTTTTGGAGAAGTATTATGTTTGGGCCACACAATTTTTGTAAAAAATTTTTGCCGCTTTTCACAATTTTGCAGTGTTACCGAGCAGCTTTACAGAAAATACATTTCAGCATTATGTCATAAATACAAAAAATGATAAAACAGGAATATTTTAAAATACATAATTTTTTTTTGGCAATTTTGTCTTGCCATCCCACTGCAGCTTCTTTTTCGAGGAGAATAACAGAAATTATATAAAAAACAGGAAAATTATAAAACGCATGAAAAATTCAACCTGATCTCATGTGAATTCATAACTGTTTTTAAAGATGACTAATTTGTAAATTCCCATGATGCAAATTGTACAAGTAGAAAATAATAATGATACTCTGTGACATTTTAACTTAAAATGTTCTTATATGTTAACTGTAGTATTTCTATTCCTGCATGCTCTATAATGCAAAGTCGCTCCTTAGATTCTTAAAACTTTTATATCTTAACTAGTGCTTCTGCATATTTCTATGATGATTTTTTTCGTCATATAATAAATGTAACAGCGCTAGAGCAGTAAAAACTAGTCTGACAAAACATAAAAAGTTGCTAATACCATCCTGGCACACAACAGTAGAAGTTGACTCATTGCTCTATTATCTCTCTCTTATCTTTTAAATTTGCTGACTGACTTTGTTAACAGCACAAAATAAGACTGCAAAATCTTCCATTATATTAAATGAATGAGACTTTACTGCACAATTACTTTTTCATACTGTTTATAATAAACTCAAAGCAAGCGTGGAGTGAGCCTAAAATTCCTTTGCACAGTATTTTGCTTCCACCATAGCATGTACGATTCTTCTCTGTTACAAACTAAAGCCGATCTTTGAGTGAAGAGTGGCGTTGCTTCCAGCCAATAAAAAAAATACTGCAATTTTTACTGCAATGTGTTATTTTTTATTCTCATTGGGTGGCAAGACAGATGTTTAGGTGGGCTTAGCCTGCCCATGCCCGGTGCCGGCGCTGAAGTACTATCAATGGCCAAGAGGTATTACCGTTGTTGAGATGCTGGTGACATCTCTTAGCATCTCGACATATCTCCTCTGCATACTACACGTGAACTGTTAGTACATCATGAAAGATTACCCGGAAGATTGTTGTGTAATATTTGTGCACTGTTGTAATTTAGTAGTGTGTAGTGTTGGATGAAGTCTCTTGCAACTATTGGGCATAGATCAGTTCTGCTTTAAATTAACATGTTCCAATATACTGGCTTTAAAATGCGTTTTTATCTGTTTGGTCTGGTTTTAAAGCTTGTAATAGGACAAACGGTTGCCGTGACCCCGTGTGGAGAACTGAAGCAGTTAGTCAGAATCAATCAGCAGATGCTGGGCAGGGCATGAGTTTGTTAATCATTCCCTTCCGTTCTCTAGTCCCTCTGCTGTTTGTCTCACCCCGAGGAGCTGTGGCATCTGCGTCCCGTATGAAGTTCTACAAAGCGGCAGAGTAAACTGTCATGCGTTTAATGGCCTCCCCCTCGCAGGAGTGAAGTGTTTTTCTCCCCGGTTTATGGTTTGTTATTAATTTGGTGATGATTCTCGTTGTGGGGGTTGGCAAGTGATTTATGTCCTGAACTGAGATTATGTTGGCTGTCAGGATGTGGTGGAGAGAAGAGGAGGCAATATGTGATGCCGCTTTTGTGTTTTTATCTTTTGTTACACTGAACATGAAAGGAGCAAGTCACTCCAAAAAGATCTATTATCAACAGCTGACATTATAGAAGTGGATATTTGATTAGGACAACTTATTGGTGTAATTCTCTGTTTATCCGGGTGTTTTGAAAGCTTTAATTTCTCGGTGCCTGTAAGGAAAACAAAATCACAAATGAAATCTCCTTCGTTGCTCGATTCATTTTAAGAGATCAAAGGGAAAGTTTGTCAAATGGAAATTCAATTGGTTGCTGCTTCTCATATTTCTTTTTTATAAAGAAACACTCACACATTCACTCCCAAGAGCTTCAGAAGTTCTCAACAATGTTTCATTCTCATCTCAGATTTGCTGTGAAAGAAAACTTCACTCATTTTGTTTAAGTTCAATCATGGAGACATTATAAATGAATCAGATTTTTATTATCAGTCTAGACAGACTCTCTGCTCATCAATGCAGACTGCAACCATCTTGGCAACATTGGCACAATGTCAACCGAACTGTTGTTTACATTTCAGTTGTAAAATAAACTCCAAACTCTTTGCATTATGCTAATAACTTGGACAAGTTAGTTCATCCTAATGATGACATTGTTCATGTGCTACTCAAGAAGATTCAGTTACACAGAATCAAGATGTATCGCTGTCTTGCTGATTATAAAACGCTCCCCTTTTCTTGTCTGATATTGTAAAATTGTCCGGCCAAGAGGACCTGGGAAGACCATAACTGAGATGGAAGAGAGTTATGTGAGCCAACACAGATAATAGGCATCCATGGGGATGCCAGCTCTGCAATCCATTTAGTGATAAACAGATTGGATTTCAGCAATGGAATCTAGAAAGAAAAAAGACACGTGTGTTTGAAATACAAATGAACTAGAGACACAAAATAGGATTAGGGACTCTAAACAATGTTGAATTTAGGATATTGTTTCTTTTAGGATTCTTAGACTTGATTGGGATTTGTCAAGAAGGGGCGTATACTGGTATGCCGGTAAAATGCTGAAGGTCTGAATTTGCACTTGTAAATGATTTGGTTTATTGCTGCAGAAGTGTTTTATAGCTTTTTACTTATAAATAGTCATGCAACCACCATCAAAGATAAAAAAAAAAGCTTTTATCTTTGTCTTTGTAAGCATTTAAATTTCACTTAAAATAGAAATCTGACGAATTGGAGAGGGCACGTGCTTCAGTTAAAGGCTTTGAAATTCAACCACTATAATTTGGCTGTTTACTTGGAGGAAATAGGAATGGCACATGTACTTTTGAAATTGGCGTAGTGGTTCAAGGTGACCCAAAAAATAAACATAAAATTGCAAGATTTTATTTTAAGCAAAGGTATAATTTTCTTGAGGAAAAACTGACATTTAGTGCTTTGGAGAATCAACATTTAATGCTAACCAGTTAAAATTTAACCATGTGAATGGTTTAGTTTTCTTATGTCCATTATTAAAGGGTGTAAATGCATAATACAGTAATGTTAGAAAATAGATTTATAGTTGGCTACATGTTCCTTTGTTGGTCCCCGTTCTGGTTCACATTGCAATACTGATTGTTCTTTGATTTTTGAAGATCTGAATCTTTTAACTAAAATGCCAAATCACTTATAGTGTTGCTGTTGAAAAACTACACGTTTGTTCTTTTGTGTAAAATAAAACAAACTGCAAGTCTGAAGTATTTTTAAAACACATCGATAACAGCAGCCGACAGTGTTTGTTTATATGTTCTGTGTTAACCTACTGTATATCTTAACAAAATAAGGAAGGGCCATTCGATCCATGCACATGATAAGCCATGGGCTTTGAAGTGAAGGAAAGCCCTTGTGGCTTTTTGAAACGACAATCTCTCCATCTCCATCCAAACGTAACTGAACCCTACACAGACCCTCGCTGAGGAAACAATAATTCTCTCCTCTTTCAACAGCTCGAGATAACTGAAAACAAAATTATGATGTTAGTTATTTTGCTGGCTTGGAGGGAAAGGAAGGGGCCAAAATTGGGTCCAAGGATAGTTCTTTAAGACCCTTACGTGACTCACGACCTCCTTTTACAACCCTTTGGCGTGGTAGACGAGATGGAAAAAAGGGCTCACCCTGCACAAGGTTAGCAAAACATTTATCCCTTGATTAAAGTGGGCAAACTAATCTTGCTTTTCATTTATAGTTTAAAAACTCCCTCAGGACAGGACATTTGGACTGCAGTACCCATGTACATTGGAAAACAAGCAACCTTAATGTTATACCCTCCGTTTTCCCGGCTATAAACCAAGTCCATACCATAATGTCTTATGCAGCACTTGCAGAATGATAGCATTCAGTTAAAGTAGTCAGAAAGGGAACATTGGCTTTAATCATGAGCCTTGTCTTTTAATCCCAGAGTTCAAGCCTGTATGCATTTAATACGCTTCCAAAGGCACCCCACCTTTTTCATCATCGGCAATTTTTGTCTATTTATAATTATTTGTCATTTTTCATTCATTATATTATTTGCCCCAGTCATCTCCGGCAGTTCAATTTTACAGCCTTCATTTCAAAGTACAGCAACACTAAACAGGGGGTCTGTTAAAGTGCTCTTGTCTAAAGAAGATGACATTAGGTTTAGGAATATGGTTCCCCTTGAGTTGAGCCAGCTGTGAACCTGTGTGCAGTTTGGGGTCTGTCTAAGGTTCTGTCCTCCACTTAAATATACTTTGTCACCCCGTGTAGACAAACACACACACTGTCGCTTATACGTCTTAATGCCTTGGTTTACATTTAAGAGGTAGATGTAGTGTTTGTGTTCATTCGGTGGATGGATGAACATGTAATATAGTGTTTAGGTCTTTTTAAAGGAAAATGTAAAGATAAAAGAGCAGGTGTTTATGTGCTTTCTTCATCCAGGCCACCAAGTTAATGTTTGATTATGTGCTTCCTGGAGTTTATGTGCTGTAATAATGGATGCGGGCTCAGATTTCCCTGTCATAAATGAGGTTAAAGCCAAAAACTGGCCTTGTTGTTTGCCGTAGCATCTGGATAGTGTTTCTTCCTTAATAAAACTGTATGCTTGACCCTGTATTGCTATAGCTCTTTTTCTATAGGTACATTTTATATTAACGCTCTTTTGTTACCTTTGGTTACACTCTTAAAAAATAAAGGTGCTTCACAGTGCCACAAAAGAACCAGTTTTAGCCGAATGGTTCCGCAAAGAAAAGTTTGATTATGGTGGAAAAAGTTAGTATAAAAAACGTTATTTATAAGAACCTCAGAGTAAATGGCTCTTTAGGCTCTTTAAAAATCGTCATTCTATGGCAGGGGTCCAATTTATTTTTCTAAGGACCCCTTCCTAAAATACATATCCATCTAAAAAAAATTTGTATTAAGGAACATTTACACTGTTATTTGAGGACATAAAAAATTGGCCATAGTTACTGTTATGTTGGTTTTAGAAACCTTAAGAGAAACATTTAAAATTCTAATGTTTTTGTTCTGCAGCATATTTAATGACAGCCTTACGAAGAACACTGTCTTACAAACCCCAGTAAGTGAGATAAAGGGAAATGTATGAGATTTTAATAAAGAAATCAAAACAATTTTGGAAAGTATGTAGCAATAAATAAGAGATAAATACTTATAAATGAAACGACAATAATACTCACTTTTACAATTTGTGTCTTTTAGTGTCTTTTAACTACTTTGAAATTTTCTGGGGACCCCTTAGAACCTTTTGGAGGCCCTCTGGGGGTCCTTGGACCACAGTGCCTTGTTCTATCGCACGACTGTGAAGAACTTTTTGTAGCAGCTTAGTTTTTTGAGAGTGCATCAGGCATTATGAATTGTCTTTTCACTCTCCTAATTTGCTCATTTTAGATTGTAATGCAAAATTACAATCTTAATATGTACTAATATGTTATTGGTTTTTCCTAATGCATTAACAAATACATACCACTTGTTAAAACTATAAAAACGTTACATTTTTGTAGATTTAATACAAAATAATGTTAACCAGACTGTTGTTACTTTTTGTTTTGTTATTGCAAAAACTACTGTGAACTCAAAAAAACTAAAAAGTTGAATTGAATATTGCTGTTGTTCTTCTAAAACCTTGTATCTCCATATTTCCGGATTTTTATTAATCATAATTTTTAGTCATCCTTTATGTTTGTCACTGTTTTTTGCTTATATCAATACAAAGTATTAAAAAGTCAACAACAACACAGCATATTTAATCATGTAAAAACAACAGTATATATTTTTTATTTCCTGAAAACAGCAAAATGGGATATCGGAGGTTTCTGAAGGACAGCGACAACATATTAAGAAACACTACCCAATATTTAAAACACGTAACATATCATTTTTTATTATAAAACTGTCCCTATATTTTTTTATTGGCTACAAATATTTTGTTTATGTACCCATTTGAAGTCTAAAAGCAAAGCCAATGATTGATTCTTGACAAACCTTTTGTGCTTTTTTCTTGTATAGTTGAAAATAATGAAATATAAACTAAGATCGAGTCAGTCTGGATCTCTCTCAGTATCTATCCATTAAATAGATTAAGCTGGACTATTTTGGCAGAATTGTTAATCACTGCAGGCAGAGGGCTTGAGAATGCCAGGGATGAGTCTCTCTGATATGACAGGGATTTTGTAAACATATCAGCGGTCCGTCAAACAAGAGCCTTTAGCAGTATAAAAGAAAAATGGTATTGATTACTCATAACTCTAAAAAGAGTCTGTCTTTGTAAACACAGAAACGCGTTACAATTTCCATTGTAGTTATTTTGCGAATGTACACAAATACTGTCTAAATTCTATAAAGATGTTTAATCCGCCTCTGTGTCTGCAGCGGGGGTGAGAGAGCACGTTCAGGTGCGTTCTCATAAATGTTTGCACCGGTTTGGACTCAAGCACACATCAGTCGGTGCTGCAGACTGCAGGGGAAAAGGCCAAGAGAGGAGAAAAACAGTCTGTGCAGAGTGCCAAAATGAATGAGGTAAGTGACAGTTTGATGCTCTGCGAAGGGATCTGACTAGCAGGTGCTTTGGAGGTCCAAAACAGACATTTGAACTTTAGTATCTCCATCACAAGCCAAAACACAGAGGTGATGAGATATATAAATGAGTTACTTGAGTCAAACATTTGATTAAATCAATTTGCGAAATTAAATTTCAGTCTTTCTCATGTCACATCGTAATGAATCTTTCAGCGTATCGTCACAAATCAAAAGGCTGCACGGGACCACCGCTACTGACCCTTGCATGAGAAGGCCGGAGGACGAGAGTGATTCAGAACGCCATCACTGAAATAGACGTAGTGCAGTAATTTCAAAGTGCACAACCGTGTGATGTGGCCAACCACAAAGTACTGCAACAGATCCCTCGGCCATTACCTACCTTTTCCACTCGAGTGGTTTGTAAGCTAAAGCGGGTCATATCCTTCTGTTCACATGCGACCGTGTTGTCTACTTCTTGATTTTTGGGTGATAGATGTGTGAAATGTGAACATTTGGGACAAACAATGTCCGGTCAATTGGTTGTTTCAAAATTTGTTTTTTAATACACATCCTTATAACTTTTTATAATGAATTAACATTACTTTTTTTGAAAAAAGAGAGTATTTTGCATTGAAAATACATTTACAACAAATCAAAAAGTGACAAAACATACCAAGAGGTATAGGCCAAAAATAAATTGGTGCAAAATACAGAGCAGTCAAAAGTATGGTGCAAAAATCAGAGCTGTCGCAGTTTCGTTGTACTAACCTCTGTGTTGTGTGGATACTGCTGTTCAAAATATCTGTGTTTTGTTTCATGGTGCCTTTTGACATTTCCACTTTTTATAATTCCAACTGTCTCGTTACAAATTAAACAGAACGGCTTTGTGCTGGATTGGGGCCACATGAATCCGTACCTCTCTGTCCAGTCATCTTTAAAGCTCTGTTTTCTTTAACTTTTTTTTAGTAACGGACATTCTCACCTATAGAACCGCGCACTAGTGATGCGCGGATGGCGGTTAAATCTGCGGGCGCTGCGGATGATCCGCGGGTCGGGTGGGTCGGGTAATAAAAAAATACATTCTGTCGCGGGTGAATGAATTCATATATAAATATTAACTAAATTTCGAAACAATGGAGGCGAAACAGATTCGGGAGGGTGGTATAATTAAAACCAAAAGAAGGAAAGAAAGAAAATTACGTTTTAGCGAAGTTGTTAACTGGGCATGTAATATGCAACGACAGTGAGGCATTGTGTGTGTATATGAAAGCCACAAGACCTTGAATATGGTACATCATGTGTGTTAAATCGAAGGATTAAATTTAAGCATTTGCAGACATAGACAGTGCTAGAAAATGTACTGTTATCCAGTCATTCGTGTGTGTTTGTGTGTTGCAGTGACAGAAACGGCGATATTCAAGTCTGAAGGAAGTAACGCCTGTGTTTATTTTATTAAGAAAATGTAGGCTAATCTGGCCAAAGACAAACTTTTGTTTTATAAATTAATGTTCCTTTAAAAGCATTTTAGGATCAGCGTATTATTGTACCATCAGAGATTGGCAGATTCGTTTTAACGTCACTGAATATGATAACATCATGTTTAAAACAAAGAATGAGAGTAATTAAATTGACGATCGGATGCGGATGTCCATATCAGAGAAAATAATACGTGCGGGCGGGTGGATAATTTATTTGAAGCAGCAGTTGCGGGTGACATTTTTGCTCATGCGCGCATCTCTTCCGCGCACGGACCTCTTCCGCGCACGGACCTTGAAGTGTCGTTTTATTATCCCGCTCGATTACGTCAAACTTCATACGCTTACTGGAATTGACGGAAGCAATTGACTAGCACTATCGCGAGAGCGATTCAAAATCATATAGAGCAGGCGAGTCTCGTCACTCTCTCTCGCGGTCATGTGATGTCATGCGTCGATTGGTCTGAGCGGAGCGGCGCCACAAGTCAAACAAGGGGGTCCGGATTTAATTCACTTCGGGTCCGGATCCGGACCGGAGTCCGGACTTTGAGTAGCCCTGGTATAGAGGTATAAACACATTTCAACAAATCCCAAACTTTCTTATCACATACAGTATAAAACTCACATTTAGTTACGAATTCAGTCTTTTGTTTTGTAGACATTTTGAGGAGAACTGCAAAAATGTTTTATTTCTGGCATGATAAGGATACTGCAATGCGTTCAAAGCATTTTTCTTCTTCTGCGGTTTATACAAAGACTTCAGGACACGGTTGTGTGAATTCAGAGAGTTCTCCATTATGTCTCTGACATGTTGGCTGCCTATGGTCCCCTGATAGACCATCCTAATCAGAGTTACCATTCTGCAAACTGTAAACATTTCCAATGTGAGATTAATCTTTCAGGGTTTTGTAGTTTGCTGGCGGCAAAAATTTTAGCGTGAATCTCTGATGATCGTTTTTCGTATAGTCCTATTTGTGATGCCATTGCTTTGAAATGAAAAGTGATGTGACTGAACACAACAGGCTTGCATTATGTAAAAACAATATTTAAATCTATATGATCTGTTTGATTTGCTTCTAGCGGAAAGATTGACGTCTCGAGATGAAAGCTGTTTGAAATTCAGTTTGATTCTTGTATTTGTACAACGAGGGGATTTAGGGTTACCAAGGTTAAATATTTTATTGGTAAACCAAACTGTTGGTTTAAATAAACACAGAAAATTTCCATATTTGACCCAAACACGGGTTATGACAACCCAACACAATCTCACAGGAATTTTAACAATTTTGCCAGATGGCTAATTTGCATGAATTTGATCGATACAATTCATACGTTTTATTACGATTTGCTTTCGCGCCTGTGATGTCGGGTTTAGGGGTGGCGTTAGGGGAGAGACTTAGTTATTGCCTTTTTTCTAACAATCATGCGTTTTGGAACAATTTACATTGTATAATTTCACACGAATTAGCCACCTCATATAATAGTTACGAATTCCTGAGAGATCAGGTTAAAAAACCCAGCATTTTTTGAGAGTGTACCCTCTCACGTCTCAAACTAATGATGTAAAAATGCTTTTCTCCCTCAGACAGGTCGTACACTTCACAAACTTCATTGCTTAAATTGAAGTAATGTGCTACAAACAAACATAATATCAATCAGAAACGCTTAACATAGAAAAAGACTGACTCCACCCCTAATAAACAAATGACTACAACAGGATCTTGCTTTTGAATCTGCCAGGTATAAAACTGTGGTTGCTCAGACATTGTGAGTCAACTATATGAAAATATGAGTTTGCTTGGCTGATGGGTTTCACTCCACCCAAGTACAAATGTTCTGGTTTCTCTGTTTTTCCCAAAACATTTGCTTGTCTGGCCTGTAGACATTTTATTGAGTGTTCACCAATGTGTGGAAAGAAATTGTTAGTCGAGACACATTTAGTCCAAATTTTTTATTTATTTGATGTCTCTTATAAAACAGTTTGGAAGACCTTTGTTAACTCTGTTCTAGTCCAAGCCTAAAATGGCATAACCTGATTTCATGGGAATTTGCAACTTTTTTTACAAGGTGGGTAATTCATATGAATTTGTCTGTTATGAAGTGCAACAAACCGAATGATAACTAGAAAAAAAAGCAGTACTGAAGCCCAAACCCTGGCCCTAAACCTATTACGCCACTGGCGTGAAAGCAAATCATACAGAAATGTACGAATGGGATTATACGAATCATACGAATTGGCCAAAACTCAATTTACTTTCCGATGCATGTTGCACATAAAACTTTCTACATGCGGAAAGGTCTAATCTGATTGGCTGACTGACTTTTAACAACTTTGGAAAGCAGGGGATATAACGTTAAAAGTCACATTTTACCTTATACAATTTGCCTAACATGTAAACTCAAAGTGGGGTTGGTTTACAATCTTATTGATTTTTTTTCAAGGTAATTCTTCGCGAGAATACATTTCAATTTTGACAACTTTTTGGCATTTAGTGACAGGTCTCTCTAGGCATCTTCCTGGTATATATAACCTTCAATCAATTATAGTTTTCTTGTCAACATTAAAAAAATATGATGTTTTAGCACCTAGAAATTACAGTAATACATAGTCTTAGAGTGGGACTGTAAAATAAAATGATACCAAATTTTCGTTATGACAGTACATGACAGTGTTTCTAACCCTGCAACAAAGACATCTCTCATTCATTGTGCTACTGGAGGAAGACATATCTTTATTTATTTTTTCCCATACAACATTTTTCCGTATTTTGCACTCAAGGGTCTATAAGACAGATTCCTCTTCATTTTTCATCAAAACCTGCAGCCAAGTCTACCTTCTCCCTGAACTCCATTCATATAAATAAACTCCATAGTCTATTTTTCAGGAAAACTTCATCTCCTGTCTAAAGTATTTTTGTATCTGGACTTTGGCATGTCCTTAGGATCCCACGGGCTCGAAAACATTATCACATGATACCATGTAGACTTCCGCAGACGATGCTTCTGCTCAGCAGCTGAAGTCTGAGGTCATTGTGCGGTTTATTTTCATGGACTTTTGCTGATGAAGAAATATCAAATATTTATTAGTGTGAAATTATATGTGTATATGTTAATAAATTAAACAAAACAACTGCTCGTACCACAGAAAACAGAGCTGGATCAATTACTGTTTCAGGGAGGTGGACACACAGTTAAATATATACAACACATGGATTTGTTTAGTGTGTTATATTTAGTATTGAGGCATTCACTTTAATTTCAAATTTACAAGGCTTGTCTTCATTATTTTGAAGATTTGTGTGAACAAGAGATGTATATCTGCCATGTCCGTCTATGAAAGTAAATGATAAAGGTATCTGACAATGTTTTGATGATGATGAATGCCACTGTAAATGATGAACATATGGAAAACCGTCAAGGTAATATTGTTGCAAAGGATGTTGAGGATTTTCTGGAAGCATAATAGTCATTATGCTGATTGATGTGTTGATAAAAATATTTGGAAAATTGTTCGCCGCCATAATGAAACTATCCAGTTCCGTGCGCAATACAAGATCCTTAGGAGCAGTTTGCCTTTGTGTCAAAAGGATTTATACACAAACAGACATTGATTTGTTCTTTTGCTGTCTCTCAGGAGTGATGGGGCAAGAAAGTAATTCAAGGTCGTGGCTCTGGTTCTGAAGCAGATAAAAGTGAATGTTATCCAGGGCGTTTAACATGCTCCTCTTAGAGAACTGCCAGATGGGAGGAATCGTTCGGTTACAGGAGTTGACGTGGAAGCTGTTGTCTCGGCCTCTGTTCACCCACACTCATCCGAACCACATCGGAAGCTTGTAAGAAATCCAGATTTCTCGGGATAAATTGGCCTCATCTACTTTTTCTTATATTTGCACATAAATTTGTTTATTTCTTTTTTTTGTCAGCATGCTCTCTGCTGTATATTATATTTCAGAAATTCTTATGGATTTAATGGTAATAATGTGAACTGTATTCGTTTTTATGGAAACTGCAATGATCTCTGTGAGTCTCTATTGGTAATGTATCGGGTTCTACCTGATGGAATGATATGCAGCGGATGGGAACCAATCCTAAAGTTCAGAACCTAAAGTTTGCAATAGCATTAATGCTAAACAGTTGATGTTTCATAGTGGTATTTCTAATGAAAATCTTTGAATTTTGTCCATTCTATTCTGCAAGGCTGTAGGAGTGGTTTGAATTAGTTAAATTAGTGGAGATGCTGAATTATTTTCCCTGGTAATGCCTTCAAACACAGCAAAGTACTCTTGACAGGAAAAATTCAAAATTCTCAGATGGGTGGTTTGGAAAGACATCACACTAAATTCAATGCCGTTTCGAGAAGATTGGTGGCACCAAAGTCAAGACCAAATCATGTCATAATGTTTTGGCACGCTGTCGCCGCCGCTCGGCGAGATATCGTCACTACAGCTCCTCTGCACGTGGTGTATGAATATTCATTCTGGAGTGGGACGGGACGGCCGTCTGTCGAGGTGTCGAGTTTCACTCCTGGAGGTTGAGACGGTGTTTTTGGAAGTGTGGACTTCAGAGTTGGATGCTGTTGTCGATGCTGAAGGACTGATATCATCCTTGTGTCCTGCGTGCGTTTTATTTGAGAGAGGAGCTCTCTTGGATCTGGTGCTGCGTATTTGAGATTAACAGTAACTGGAAATACACTACTGGAAGTTTTTAAGACGCGCAAAAGATAACTTTTAGGAAGATGGATATAATCTAAAAGGGATTTGCCGAAACTACATTTCATTTGGGGCTTTTTATTCTGCGTTCTTTTGCCACAGGCTGGATCTCTAACATTGGAGCAAGAACAGATGAGTGTAAGTTGCGCATAGACGTCAGTTGCGATTTTACGCATTATAACGCTTCTGTTATAATAAACGAGCCTGCTTGCAGCTGCACTGTGTGTAAACAGACAGCTCCGTTTATTATAATGCAGACATTTATATTCAGTAACAAACGTGAAATAAAGTTTTTTTTGTCATTTTGTTAAACCTCTCTGCTTACACTAAACATTTCACATTTGTAGCCTACACAGGTTAGAGTTGTATTTTGAACGTATACAGCTGCTTTAGTTTTACTTTCCCTCACGAAAATGATGGATGACTTAAATATTGTAAAAGTTTAATAGGTAGTTTTACCCATAGCTGACTAGCCAGTTTTAAGTTTATTATTTTACTACTAATTCCATGCTTGAACAACACATAGTCTAGTGTGGTGCAATACAGTGCTGGTTGAACTTTACGTTTTAGATTAAACTCGTTTATGTTGTGTCACTTTAGAAGTTTGATTTTGTTTTTAGTTTGGTGTTTCTTTTTTTAACCGGTAGGCCAATGTATCTGCAGTACTGTTGAAATGCAAATTTAGTGCTATTTGTGTGCATCTGATGCTGTTAGCTGGTTTATTCATTTTCAGCACTGGACCTGCACAATGCACACATGACAAATATCTATATTTGATAAAAAATGAGGTTAGACCGCCCTAAAAATTCAAGCCTCTGTTGGTAAGGAGAGATGCCGTGGTTCACTGTTGCAACTGCAGCAGTTTTACCACCGAACATCAGTTATTTGTATATTCTTCCCTGCTGTTTTTCATCTAATTTGGTATTGGTAACCCATGCTCAGCCCACAAGCGTTCCTAAACTTTTCTTTTCGGGCAGGGGGCACGTCTATATTGCATAACTTTATTTTTTTATGCTTTAAAGAGGAAAAAGAGAAAACGCAGTATGTGACTGCCCTCAACTGTCACTTGTGTTTTAGTCTGCAAAAACTTTGGGAGATGAACTTTTTAAATTGCATTGGTAACATAAGTGTCCTTAAAATGATTAGAATAAACTATCATTATCTTCTGAACAATATTTTTTTCTAATCTCAAGTCTTACAAATTAAAGTCCATTATGTGATGTCACGCTCTATTCTGAGATATACTACATGCAAAAATTCCAATTAAAGTTACAGTTTTGATATATATTCATGTCCACCAGCTTAACCTTGCTGGGCTCTGCAGTAGTATTTGCTGTGATATTTTTGGCACTGTGTTGCACCTTGAGGAACTCAATTTTAGAATAACAGGGGCAGATGTCCATTGGTCATTTATTTAACTCGGTTGCCGTATAGATATTCTCTCCTTGCGAGACATTCCTTTCAAATTAGTGCATGAGTGGAATGCTTTTGTTAGCCTTGCAGAAGTGCTGTGCTTTTGTGTCTGTGACCGGCCGAGCTTCATCCAGACCACATTCCAAATGTCCCTCTGAGGCCTATAATAATTAATATTCATTAAGAAAACAGAGTTGTTTCCAGCCACTGTGGATTTGCTTTTATTTAGCTATCACGCTGTATAATCAAATCGCTTGATTTCCTTTTTTTATGGTTTATTGTTGCGCTGATGGTTGCCATGCTGCCATACTGTAGCCACTGTTTCCGTCTCTCTTTAAGTCGATTAGACTATAAAGCGCCACCCATCACTGTCCTGCGGTGCGTTTGTTAAACGCCACATGGTTGCACTCTTGGTTTTGGGAGTTCTTGGGATAGGTCCATATGAATAGTGACTCCCATTCTTTTTCATTGAGTTGAGATGAAGTCATGATTTGGAAATTAACCACCTTCCTCATGCAAATAAACAACAGGCTGTATCAGGTCATTTATATTATAATGGACTTTAAAGGGAAAGTTCGGCCCAAAATAAAAATTCATTCATCGTTTACTATTTTCGAGCCTGTATGACTTTCTTTTTTCTGCAGATTGCAGAATATAAAAAGAAAAACATTTAGAAAGAATGTTGGTAACCAAACAACGGAGATACCCATTGACTTCTTTTGTATGGACACCAAACCAATGCAAGTCAATGGGAACTGCTGTTGTTAGGTTATCAACATTCTTCAAAATGTATTCTATTGTGTTCTGCAAAAGAACGAATGACATGCAGGTTTGTAATGGCCAAAGGGTGAGTAAATAATGACAAAGCTTTCCTTTTTGGGTTAACTATGCCTTTAACTAAGAGTGGCATCCTCGATTTGGCAGCCACTGTAAAACATGCTGATTCCAATAAATCAAAGAGAAATTTTCTAGGCGAGTGTGAACTAGACAGGAAGTGTAGTTCATGAAGCTGAGCAAAGGTTTAGAGCTTTCTTAGTTTTTATATTTAGGTCGTTGAGTGTAATGTATAGTTTACTGAGAAAACAAGCACAAAAACAACGTTAGACCGAAACGAACCCTGACCTTTGACATTCTTGGGTGAGCCAAAATCTGGATTTTAGAATTACAGCACAACCGGTCAAAACACAGTTACACACTTAAAACTTTACATCACTGTTGATCTCATCACTTTGGCTCAACGCAAGATTGTTTGATGATCAGACGATTCTCATACCTCTGCTTTGGTGTAGTTAAACTCATCCTTACAGGTCTCTGGTGGAGCACTAAAGCTCTACAAAAGTTGCAACATCTGCTCTCCAGAGTTGCGAACGGGGTGGACGCCATCCAAAGGGCTGGATTGCATGCCAAAGGGCCGTTGCCCCCTACGTCTGCATTTGTCATTAAGTTGTGAAGGAAGGTATGTCCGTAAACATACAGCCATGTAAAATACTGAATGTGTGTGTGCGGATTGTATTATACACTAAAATATTTTTTTCTGATAATTCACTGGTTGTAGTTTTAGGAACACACATGCTGAGCTGTGTGAATTTGCACAGGTTCACCCTTAAAATAAGTGCAGAAAACCTGTTGAATCTGTATTTTGAAGATATCACTGAAAGAGCCAATGACTCGGCCATAGATTATACAAAAACATATAAGAGACAACTGTCAAAGAAGCCTTTGTAATGAGGGTAACCCGAGTCCCCTGTGGGACAGGCAAAGACAAAATACTTCACCCAAAGCTTATACATCTTAGCCCGCTATACATACAACTCAAATATACGGTCGTCCATACAGCAACAAGCATACCTGACACGATCCCTCTCTTTGAAACAATGTGCAAATGGGATTGACAGGCAGCGTTCAGTTAAAATGACACACGGTGAATTTCATAAACTCTCCCCTGAACCCGTCTGCTCGCTGCCACCAGATGTTTTTAATTTCTCACCGTAAACGAAGCTGTATCAGCTGGTGTCATGTTTAAAGCACCCAGCAGCACGTGTGGTGCTTTGTTTTCCTTAGACCTTCATCCACAAACATTTCCACAAACACACTCCGCAGGTTGGAGGGTGTGGGAAAAAGATGGTCCACCGAAGCCAGCACATCTTCAACGCTAGCCAAACCACAGCTGATAGGGCCTCGATTTTCCCAATGCACACGTGTGTTTAATGTAGTTTGAGTACATGTTCATATCTGACCACAGCTGGTTTGCTTCTTTCCCACCAGCTCCTGTAGAGCACCTCTTGTCCTATGCTAGACTGCTGTTTTAGAAGAAGCTTAAAGGGACAGTTCACCCAAAAATGAAAATGCTGTATTCATTTACTCGCCCTCTATTTCTTCTTAATCTAAATTTCGTTATTCTGATGAACACAGAGAAAGATATTTGGGAGAATGCATGTAACCAAACAGTTTTCGGCCATCATTGACTACCATAGGACACATTTCTTTATACATTTCTTTGTTCTGTAGCATACAAAAGAAGATATTTTGAAGAATGTAGGAAAGCAAACAGTTCTGGGACACTTTTGACTACCAATACAAGCATTCTTCCGAATATCTTGATGATCTGTGATCATCAGAACTAAATACATATATAGAGATTTGGAATAACTCGAGCGTGAATAAATGATGACATTTTTGGGGCATTTCAAGCAAGTTCATTACTGTCCGATTAAGATATTCTGTTATTGCAGATGAATGCTTCAAAATTAGGTTTTTCTAGCCAAATCTGTCTCACTACTCAATACAAAGCACCTCGAAATGATTGATTTGATCATATACCCAGATGTCTTGGAATCGATCACGATATGATTGGCCGGTTTTGTTGCTTTCTCGGATTTCCTTAGGTTACACTGTAAAAACAAGAATTTAAGAAGAATAATCTCAGTATGATAGAATGTTTGCATGAGATCAAGTGATAGTCAAAATGAAGGTAATTCGGCCCAACGATAAACATCCTTTAAAATGGAAAGATTTGATTTAGCCGCTGTTTAGATAGATGGTGTAATTTCAATGCTGGTTAGGACTCATTTTAAATGTATTTTTTGCGTTTCTGGGTTTGCTCTATCCTCCAAAATAAAAGAACCAATATAATGTCTTAGACCTCGTTCGCCTACTCAGTCTACAGTTTTAAAGTGATAGTTCACCCACAAAATGAAAATTCTCATCGCTTACCATCTTGTCAGTGTGATTTTCTTTCTTCTGCAAAACACAAAAGAAGATACTTTGAAGAATGTTGGTAACCGGCACCCATCCACTTGCATTGGTTTTGTCCACACATTAGAAGTGAATGAGTACCGGCACTGTTTGGTAACCCACATTCTTCAAAATATCTTACGAAAGTCATACAGAAATGACGAGAAAGTGAGTAAATGACGACAGAACTTTCGTTTTGGGTGAACTATCCCTTTGAAAAGCATAATTCTTCACAGCGGTCTTCAAACGTGAGCGTTGCTGGATGTGTCGTAGGCTGACATGGATGTCTTTCAGTGCTTGAGAAGACTTTCTGGAGTGATAGATGATCAGGGCTGGTGTTGCCAGCTGTGGTTGTTTTCATCTTCAGCGTATTGGCCAAAGTGGTTTCATTGTTTAACAGTGCTGCTTCTTTGGGATTGTTTAGCCCCAGATTCTTGCTCTGTCAGAACTTTGGAACTGTTGAAATAAAAGCGCAGGCTAATAGAGGAAGGCTGTGATACTTATTTAGAAATATTAGTGGTCTGAAAACCCACTAATCCGCTATCTCCTCTCCTTTGGTAAAGAAAGTGTACAAAAATACCCTAAGGTGGTTGGAACTAGCAGGTGCGAACGGCTCGGCGACCGTTATTAGAAAATAACAGTCTTGGATTGATGTTATTGGGTGCTTGCTTTGAAATAAATAGGCCATGCCTGTTTTCGTTTCAGCTCTGTCAGACTTTGTCAAGGGATAGACTGTGCCTTGCATGACGCGTTTTCTTTTTTCCCTAAACGGACCATTTTCTGTAATTAGGCCATGTGCCCTTTGTCGTACTATATGGTCTGGGTCAAACACATGACCCAGTGCTGGAAAGATGCCCAACGATAAAAAGTCAGGAACATTATATAGTTCACTGCCAACAGAGTATTAAGATACAAG
The DNA here is from genome assembly GCA_008369825.1 of Triplophysa tibetana. Lineage (NCBI taxonomy): Eukaryota > Metazoa > Chordata > Actinopteri > Cypriniformes > Nemacheilidae > Triplophysa > Triplophysa tibetana. The sequence goes on from CM017917.1 coordinate 15,627,709, forward strand.
GCTAATGTCCTAACCTTTAAATCGTTTTTTAACCTGTTTAAGCCGCAGTACACTATATAAAATTATGATCCATGAATAAAGGCATATAGATCTCACATGGAAAGGCCTTTAAGCCTGGGCAACAGCCACCCGCCGCATGGTGTGGTTGTAGCTTTCCTTCTGCAATCCAGGAGGGTTTCCCGTCATGCCATTCAGTTTAACAAGGCATTAAATGCAAGAATAAGAAACTTATCTTGGACAGAAAATAGCAGCGCTCTGGGTTTGTTTGCTGTGGTGCACATCCAGACTTTTGGAAACATGTTTCAGCCTTTAGTTAAAGTGGCACATGTGTGTGGGGTTCTAAATGCATATGAAGAACAAAGAAAAGGTTTGAGCCTTGGTGTCTGGAAAGGGGATCATAATGCTTTTCTCAGAGTAAATAATCTTATAAAGACTTAGAGTGCTAGTTGCAGTTTAATATTTAATGACATAGTTTACCCAAAAATAAAAATTCTCTCATCATTTACTCACGCTCGAGTTGTGTAAGATATTTGGAAGAATGCTTGTAACCAAACAGTTCTTAGCCACCATTGACTACCATAGTTGGAAAAATTACAATGGTTGTCAAGTGTCCCATTACAAATTTTTTTTAAATATCTTATTTTTTGTTCAACAGAACAAAGAGATGTATAAAGCAATTTTTCCTACTGTAATCAATGGTGGGCAAGAACTGCTTTGTTACAAGCATTTTTCCATGTTTATCAGAACCAAGAAATGTATACAAATGTATAACAAATCAACGGTGAGTAAATTTAGACAGAACTTTCATTTTTGGTTGAACTGCTCCGTGACGTTGAGTCCACTAAACATAATAAGCATTACTTGAGTATCTTGCATTTCTGTAAATCAAGCCTAAGATGAATGCTGTTGCTTGATATATAGCTTCTATGTTTGTCATCATCTACTTAAAGGCTTTTAAAAGAAGTGTTTGATAGTGTACATTAATCTATGCTGGAGGTAAAGTGTGCTTTTAGTTTCTTAAACATATGAAAGTGTTTCTGCTGGTGTGTGTGTGTGTTTTCAGTCCCTGTGATGCTGACAGACTGAAATTAGCTTTGGATTCCCATATGCACAGGGCAGGCTTCCAGCAGACCCCAATTACAATGCAGCAAAGCCAGAAGAGGGTGCAGGGCAGACTATGTGGAGCCCTACTGGTCTGCTCCCTCACTCAGTCTTACTCACAAACGTCTACATAGCTAAATTGGTGACATACGGGCTCATCAGATTCTATTGTTCTACACACAGATAATCGCAAATACTAAAGAATAACTGTATCCAGAACTTTCTTTTTTGTTTGGAAAGTTTGGGCTTTTAAAAATGTCAAGTAAAACATCTTTGTATTCGTGGTTTCCCAGTTTAGGACATGATTTTGTTGCTATTTTTTGTTTATGTAGTTATTTATTTTAAGATTATTTTAAATGAATATATCATGTACTTACCTTCTTGTCATTTCACACCTGTATGACCCTCTTTCTTCTGCAGATATTTTGCAGAATTTTGGTGACCGTATAACGGAGGTACTCGTTGACTTCTCCTGAATGGACCCAAAACCAAGTCAATGGGTATCACCATGGTTCGGTTAACAACATTCTTCAAAATATCTTTGTTAGTGTTCTGCGGAAGAAACACACTCAAACAGGTTTGAAAGGAAAAAGAAATTTAGGAAATGATGACAGATTTTTTTCATTTTTGGATGAACTATCCCTTTAATTAATACGTTTTACAATATTAAGTGAGACGAAAATCGACGTTTACAAGGATATCCAAACACTCTTTTAACCAAAGCCGCTAGGATTTCAAGGAAGGTCTACAATTGATCAGTTCGTGGATTCTGGAAAAGGAACCCATGACCTTGGCAAAACTAGCACTGTTCACTACTGTTTGAGCTGCAGGAACTCACACACTGTTTCTACAGACTTGCGAGACTACTTTGCAAAGACACACAGCATGTCCACATCTGACTCAGACACTGAGCCGCACTTTTAGAACACCAGTATCGTCTGACTCATTTACACACACTTAACCACATGACCAGTGGAACAATTAAACATCAACTTTGGTTATTCAGGAGTTGATAATTGAAACACACACACACCTACTGTACTTGTGACAGGAAAAAGATGTTCACATTTTATATATAGCTGATGTCAAGTCCCCTGTAAACCACCGGAGGGAGCCTTTTTGATACAGCCCTACTGTACAGCAAGACAGATGACAGCAAAACGATTTCCTTATGTTTCTGTTTTTATTTATTGACTTTATGAGACCATATAAAATGATATGGCCGTGATAGTAAAGAGCTTTATGTAAATGATGTCATGCCTATTTGTATTGATTGAGAATGACATATGATTATTTCCCTTGGCCTGAAATGTATTATACTGTGTGTGTGTCTGTGTTTGGTAATGCAGATGGAAACAGCTATTGTAAAACTGTTCATGTCTTCATTTTCTATCATACGAGCTATTATGGCAAGGTAAACAGCATGTCCTATATACAAACTGAAAAAGCATCAGAATGTTTGCACGACTCTCTGGTTTAGTTGAATTCTGACTTATGAGTCGCAGCATTATGTCAAATCAGTTTGTTTATCACTCTACATCTTCGGTGTCTTTTTTTCCTCTAAAAAGATTGATTTTAACTCACATTTCAAGTCCATTTACATACATCATAGTAAGATAATATACAATTAGAAATGATAACTATACAGCATACAGATGACAATACGGTATTTATTATGGTAAACCTGTCTTGCACACTTTATTTGAGCAAATGCTGCCCGAAAAGAAATTTATATTGATTAACTGTTATGTTTCAAGGACTTTAATCTCTCTTTACTCCTATTTAGTCACCCCCTTTGCATGTACACATAATGAACACATTTTTCCTGTAGTAATTGTATAGAAGTACGATTCTCTCTCAAAGATAACTAGAAAACCATGCAATTCATTATTCTTGTTATAATTTGCTCTCCCATAACTCTCCATTTTTCATCTCCTTCCTGCTTTGCCAACGTTTCATACTTAAAAAGCTGGGTTGGGTGAATTGAGTTCCTGTGACAAGCATACATAAATATTTAGGCTCCAAACTGTCAAACTGAATGTTTTATCATTTATTTGCCAGCACAGTGGAGCGAATACTGCCATTGTCTGTAAAATAAGGTATATTATATGCAACATCATATGTAATTGTAAGGTAGTCATATTTTGCAGGTCCGTGAGCCACAAGTTTATGGATAAGAAATGACTAAATCCTAGTTTAAAGAGAAACTGTCCGAATGTACACTCTAAGGAGACCTTTGTGGTTTTAATATATTGAAATCGGCCGGTCCAACATTTTTTTCTCTTTATATTGTGCATTAATGTTGGCATTAATATGCCACTGAGTTCACATGCAGTTGAAATGTATGTTTGGCGTCATGTGTAGTTTTTGCATCAGTGTGGTCTGCAGTTGAATAGTTCTCTGAAAAAGTGGACGGTTATGTTAGCCACAGTCTCTATTTTAGGCCTCTGCCAATCACTGCACACATATTTTACTGTAGGAGGACATTCCTTGAGTTTACACCCCTCCATGAAATAAGACGTTGACGATTTCAAGGGCCTTTTTAAGCTGGGTATCTCTGACAAACCTCATACTCTGCTTGTCAACATTCTGTCAGGTCCCAGAGTCTCCATAACACCTATTTACTCTGGACTCATGGGTTTTGTGAAGAATGGACATAGACGTTGCAGACAAATGCATGGCCTACTCCAATTTACTTCAACTCAGTCTTTTTTTCTAAGTATGTCCAGTTGCCTTGTGGTTTCGATTTCTCTTTGTGCAGAGAAGCTTTTTGGTTAAGCTACAGTAATAACGTATTGACTTATTAGGTGAGAAGAAAATGCAAGAACGCTTGCAAGAAGTTTGTGGTGCTGCATTATTGAAATAAAAACCCCTTCGACATATGGAAAGTTACTTAAGCATTCTTGCCATAGCAGAATCTACTTGCGTAATTCGTTTTTTTCCATACTTCCTAGTGCCTACTTGACATTTTGTGTAAAATGTTTGACAGTTTTGTTACTTCACTGGTGTTCAGTAATCTAACTGTCTTTTTCCCTTTTGTCCTGTTAGGTCTCATAGGAAGCATTGTAGATGAAGAGAGTAACATTGCGAGACGCAAGGACGATGGATCCGTTGCAGAACAATAGGACTTTAAAATGGAGGGTATTGGTGATTCTCTATATCATGCTTGAATTCATGACCGTCCGCTCCTTCATGGTGCCAGGAACATTACAGCTGCAATTAGATGAGGAGCAGCCGGCAGGTACGGTCGTGGGTGACATCAGCGCTGGCCTGCCACCAGGAATGACTGCATCCCATTACTTCATCTCAGATCATCAGGGTACAGGTGTCGGCACAGATCTGGACATTGACGAGAGCACGGGTATCATAAAAACCGCCAAAGTCTTGGATCGGGAGGTACGAGACCGTTACAGCTTCATCGCTGTCACCATTACTGGCGTAACGATTGAAGTCACCATCTTAGTCAATGACATCAACGATCATGCACCTGTGTTCCCCCAAAAAAGAGCCTCTTTTAAAATCCCAGAACAGACAACCATAGGCACTAAGTTTCCTCTTGAGCCAGCTGTGGATGCAGATGAGGACCAGCTGACCACGCAAGGTTACATCATCACGGATGGAAATGTGGGACAGGCTTTTCTTTTGGAAACCAAACGGGGATCCAACAAAGTTCTTTATTTGGATTTGGTGGTCAATGCAGTTTTGGATAGAGAGATGAGATCGTCCTATACTTTGCTCTTGGAAGTATTCGATGGTGGGTCACCTAAGAGGATTGGACAGATGATCCTGGACGTGACTGTACAAGATATCAACGACAACGCACCTGTGTTCAACCAGAGTCGATATCATGCAGTGATCTCCGAGAACCTTCAACCAGGCAACAATATACTGCAAGTCTTTGCTTCAGATGCCGATGAGGGTGACAATGGATTGGTGCTTTATGACATCAATAGGAGACAGAGCGACCCTGAGCGTTACTTTGTCATTGACTCTCGCACTGGAGTCATCACGCTCAACAAACCTTTGGACTATGAGATGAGAAGAGTCCATGAGCTTGTGGTTCAGGCCTGGGACAATGCCACGCAGCCGGAGGTCACCAATGCATTTTTGACCATCCAGGTTCGAGACTACAATGACAACCAGCCAACCATGACCATCATTTTTCTCAGTGAAGACGGTTCTCCGCGGATCTCTGAAGGAGCACAGCCTGGCCAGTATGTTGCCAGAATTTCGGTCACAGATCCTGATTACGGTGAATACGCCAATGTCAACGTGTCTTTAGAGGGTGGAGATGGAAAGTTCGCTTTAACTACTAAAGACAACATCATCTATCTCATCTGCGTAGAGGAGATCCTGGATAGGGAAGTGCAGGACCAGTATGAACTCAGAGTCATGGCGACAGATTCCGGGACCCCTCCTTTACGAGCAGAGTCCTCGTTCACCATTCAGGTCACAGACGTTAATGATAACCCACCTTTGTTTGACCAGCATGAGTATACCCAAGTCATTTCAGAGGGGGCCGTTCCAGGAAGTTTTGTACTACAGGTAACAGCACGGGACAAAGACAAGGGTCCCAACGGAGACGTTCATTACAGTATCCTTCACAATGAAAGAAGTCATTCAGACTGGTTTAGTGTTGACACTGTCACTGGCACCATCACCGCGCTGACCCAGCTAGATTACGAGACGGACCCTATGCCAAGTATAACTGTGGTAGCCACCGACAGGGGTCAACCGCCACTGTCCTCTACAGCTGTGGTCAAAGTGATTCTACAGGATATTAATGATAACGAACCGGTTTTTGGAATCAAATTCTACAACGCATCCATCATGGAGAACACTTCAGTGGGGACCTGCTTCATGGAGGTAGGACTTTTTCTCTCAGTTTTCCGAATGTATATTTTTCTGATTTTTGTGCTAAATAAGCATTGTGTTTAGAGCATAAAGTGGATTAACTTTGTGTATGTTTCAGATAAATAACTAGGTCTTTTAAAATGTGCAAACCGTATGAATTGAAACAGTCGTTTTAGGAAATTGAGTTGGAAGCTGCCGGGATGAATTGTACCGTACGATATTGGGAGCGTTCTTAGGTAAGCTTTGTTTGGACTGGACTGCTTTAGTTGGGAGGTACCTGCTCTCCTCAGGCTGTGGGAGATTTGTTCTTAACTGGCTGTCCTCACCTTCACCCCTTTATGGTTTCTGTTGTAGAGCAAAGCAGTTTACATACACAAGCAAACACAGCAAGTGCTCAGTCTGGAAATGTGTGAGGATTCACCAAGAATGCGGTTGCAGTTTGACCTTTGTCTCATTTGGCCCATAATTCTCAACCCCTGTTTTCTGCTGTCTTAGAGAATGGAAAAACCGATTGCTGTATTTTCAGCGTTTTATCAATGACTGCATAGGGACTTCAAAGTAGTCTTCTAATAAGTTTCTCCACAGGCAAATTCAAACCAAGTAATACGTCTCTCAGTAAATCAAAATCTGTAATTTCACATAGTGACATATCGAGTAAAAGACAATTAATGCTTTACTGTGGTGGATTTGTGCTGGCGTGGGTTGAGACACACTCCGCTGAGCTGACAGAGGGCCCAGCAGAAGGGAACTTGGCCCCGGGGCTTCTCCAGAGAGAGGGAGGATCATGGCTGGTTTTCGGTCTGACCGACTCCAGTTTGCTGTAGACTGGGAATAGGAGCTGCTGAGGGTCAAGTGGGAGGTCTGTGAGTAAAATAAGAAGTGGTGTTGCTGTTGCTCAGAAGTTAGAAACTGTATCAGAGTCACTCAGGTCTGCAAATCAAGCGAACATCAAATCTTTGATCATGTGAACCATGTCCTGCTGTCAGTTTCCAAATTCGACGAGTGCTAATAATTTGCAGACGGCTGGGAGTTTCAAACGCTCTTATCCAGGACAATGTAAGGAGTTTGTAACCAAGTCTATCCTAACAACGCCGACTAGCCAAGAACAAAGTCCAAACCAACTGTCTCTCAGGCTGTGGCATGAGAAAGACTCTGTGGATGGGAGTTGGCATGCCACTCAAGAGCAGTTGGGAGTCTGATGATGCACAGACTGCAGAAATCTCTGCCAAATCCACATCCAAGCATCACAGCACGGCACTTGATGAGTTGCTTTTTTCCCCCTTCATCAGAGATCTCTATGCAGAGAGTTCCCATCACCTCCCTGTTTCTGAATCAAAGCTTCTGTCCAAATGCCGTTACAATGGGGCTATTGTGATCATTCATTTAACATCTGAACTGGGCTTGATTTCACTTTTTCTAGCATGGTCCTTCACAGCAGAGCGTGATTAGTTTAATGTGTACTGGCACAGCTGGTTTACTGGATTTTAGCTTTTGTCACTTCGCTTGTGCGTCAGTGGTTGCCGTCGGGCTGAGAAATAATTAAGTGGGTTTTATGTTTCTGACAGTGAAATTTCCACCCATTGAATTGTTGAAACTCTAGGGATTATATTCAGTTTTGTTTTAACCACAAAGATAACTTGTAAAAGAGTTGTGGCGTTGGAATAAAGGGTGCCTTATAGAATCAGACATGTTCCCAAATTTATCACTATCCTATGAATTAATACTCTATTACTTAGTTTACATTATTATAAGGCATAAAACTGAACTCACTACAAATTATTTGCAATAATGAGAACTCTCTAAGTAGTTTAAGAGAGTTTTCTAAGAAGTAGTGGTGAGCTCGGCCACAGATAAAAGATTTCTTATTGTTGGATGCTCAAGAATGGTCTGAGCTGTTGTTTTGTCTCCTGTGCTAGGACACTTCACTTTCATTGGCGCTATTCACAACACACTCCAACTGTGGTCTCGGACATGTCCACCGCTGGGGTGATGAACGTTTTTCACTCTGTGCAAGGCAGCTACATAATTGGTACATTTAGTCAAGTCTCCCTTTCTTAATGATTTGAATTGAGCGAGCCTTGAAAGAGATGGAGTGTGGATGCTCTGCAGGTCTCCAAGGCACAATGACACAGGAAAGGCCTTTGTCCCATTCATAATCACTAGAGGCCCTGAACAATTATGTGTTAACATAGTCTTGTTAGCGGTGAATTCTAGAAAGTCTTTTATTATATTTTTTCCCCGAAACACTCATCTTTGGGTTTGTTTGTGCTTTTCTCTTGTGTTTGGCTCCAGGAAAGCAGTCTTCTCATAGCCAGTATGCCATTCTTTCTTGATGAAAGAAGGAAGTAAAGCCACCGTTCTTTGGGGCTAGACTTCATTCCTGCAGTAATTTAAATTAGTTATTGAATGAATATAATTGAGCAGTGATTTCCTACCATGGGTACTAAGAAGAGTTTAGTTGTGCATTTTAAGCAACCATTAAGTTTGAAAAATTGATAGATTTAATATTCAAACTGTGTTCAATATCATGATGTCCCTTTTCTTCAACATCATTTTTTCTCAGCGTTTTTAATAATATTATAGTGTTAATAAGACTTATTAATGCTGGTAACCGAACAACGGCAGTACCCATTCATTTCTATTTAAAAGACACAAAACCAATGCAGGTCAATGGGTAGTGGAGTTGTTTGGTTACCAAAGTTCTTCAAAATATCATCTTTTGTGTTCTTCACAAGCAGAAGGTCATACATGTTGGAATTGACAAGACTGGAGTAAATAAAATAATAATCAACATTTTTGGGTGAACTATCCCTTTAAATTGAACACATTTTGTGATGATGAAGCAGAAACATGTTGATGGGGGATGTAAAATAAGTTGGAAATCAATGTGATAGGGTAAAGAAGACAAGCTGTGTGTCCCATAAAGGGGGTATTTTTAGGAGTATGTCATTCCTTCCTCATATCGAGTTTTCTATCTCCACGGTTCCTTATCAGATCAGACTTCACAGTGTATGAGCAGGGTGTCAGGACAGTCCCACCACCCCCAAAAAATTCTTGGAGCGATCTGTCAATGCTGGAGTCTCTTTAAGAACCTGGGAAGAATCCTGAGCCAAACCAAAAGATTTTGGCATTTGCCCGTTTCAGATCTCTGAGCAAAACTTGTCCGTCTATCAGTTTTCCTGTCTCAGTCGTGTCTTGGCAACATGTGAACTTCAAGTCGTGCTGTCCTTGAAAACACATCACTGATATTGTTCTATTTCTTCTCCACAGTTTTTGATTCCCCCCTGCCTTAAAAGAAACATTTACAGGCCTGTCTTTGGACAAGGGCAGTACTTTATCTCTCTGCTCCATTGCCAGTTTTAGTTTTTATGTTCTGGACAATTTAGAGCCTATTGCTCATTTAATAGCGGTCAGAGACGTGATCACTCTCTTCAGGCAAGTGAAATCCGGTTTGTGCCTTTACATTTTTGATCTTAAATCATTTTATAAAACCTTTTTATAATAAAAAGAAGAATGCAAGACTTATTTAAACCCTGTTGTAACCGTTTGAATTATAAGTAGCTTGGCATGTTTGACTTGAACTGCATCAGTAAAGCATTTGCTTATTACTTTTTGTTAGTTATATGGTCCCAAGTATGTCTAAATTGTCCCTTTTAATCTCTAAAAAACTGTCTTGTTGAAGAAAATAATGTGTGATGTCATGATTTTCCTAATCCACACAATTACAATCAACCGTGTCTGTTTTTGGAGAGTCTAATAGGAAATAAGTGCTTTGCCGTTGCATCTTAGCTTCGCTAACTCCGTTCTGTACGGAACCGCTTCATTTTGCAGACATTGTCTGTCTGGCACCATAAATCAGTCCTCATTTATGCCCTGGTTATCAATTTCCTGTCATATAAAGGGTTTTGATGAAATAGGATCTAAAAGCTTTTATTTTAATGTAAGTTTTTTTTAATAAAATGTCTGTTTAATGTCATCTGACATCACGTGTAGTAGTTCACGGTTATATTTTTGCTCCCTGGCTTTTCTTCTTACTATAAATTTTGGATTCAAAACATCAACAAGCGGCTCATAGGCAGGACCTCGCATGGACCTGGTTCCTGGTCTTTGGGAGTGGATGTCTGCATGCCTCATTTAGCTGCACAGCACACACACTACCATATGGCATTTTTCTCGTGATCAGATGTCCAGATTTTTTTGTCCAGGACTTTCCTCGGATTCAGTTTTTTCCTCTCGAGCCTAAAAGCCATTCTCCACTTTTCCAATGACTTGGTCACACTGCTTTAGCACACACAAAAGACGGTCATTCCTGCAGTCTGGTCCGATGCCAGCCAACGTTGCATAGATTTGCAGGGTTTTCACAATGGCTTTAAATAACAGGGTTGTAACTTGTAGCAACCAGTTTTTGATCAATTTCTTGAGATTTAAAAGCACAAACTGTGTGGAAGTCAAGTCAAAGTTTTTTATAAAGCACTTTTTTAAAAACAGCAAGTGTTTATCAAAGTGCTGTACATGCATGAAAGAATATAATTATCAATGATACAACCAATCACAATGCAAGACTGACAATAAAAGACATTTAAACAATAAAATGAAGCAGCTCTCACCCAGCGTCAAATGCTGGACTGTAAAAGATTTCTCTCCCTTGGTTACTCCAGCTTTAATGCTCCTAGTAGCATGCCCTGATATACTAACGGTACTGATAAGCATGTTGACAAAAGGTTATATCCTCTCCTACTTGTAAGTCGCTTTGGATAAAAGCATCTGCCAAATGAATAAATGAAAATGTAATGTTTATCACTAAATGCAAAAAAATAAATCACATTTGTCTGATTATATGATATGCAACAAAAAGATTTATAACATTATATTAACATAATTATAATATAATGATTGATGATTTATAATTCGAGCTTGAAATTTCAGTTTGAATTCAACACACGTGAAGAAACCTGGATTTTAATGTTTCTGAAAGAGATGGCGATTAAACGCAGCTTATGGATTTCAGCTTTAATATTTCCGAAGAAACCTCCTTTTTTCTTGGCTTGTCAGTAATTGTTTGTAGACAAACCTTCCAATTAACGTAACCAACAAAGCATATTCAAGAAGCGCACAAGCCATCCAGACAGTCCCTGTGGTACACTTGCATCCTCCATCCCGCAGGAGTCATATCGGCTAGGGCCAAACCTCGGCTGTTTTTAGCTACTTTCCACGATTCTCTTTCCTCCTGTTAACTGCCGTACCCCCACTACAACGGCCCTGTGGTTTAGCACAGTATTTACACAGAACAGCCAAATTGCAGGAAACGAAATGTACTACTTAATGTGTTTGCAAATATAATACTTCCTCGAGCACTTCGTTTGAGGCCGGGCGGGCGATTTGAAGCGAATATAAACATGGACGCACATCTGGAGGTTTTGTGGGTGTCCAGGTTGGAGTTCCTTCACTTAAGGCAGCTGTCGATGTTTTTATAGCACACTGAGCCCATCCATTCACATTTGATGCATCTGTCCAACTGTAGTGAAGGGAAAATTGTTTGACTTACAGGGGTGTTAAGGGAAGCGCTCGCGGTGCATTACTTAGTAGTGACAAATTTAGGAGATGTCTGTGTGTGTGGTAAGACAACTGAATTCAAAAAGGATGCAAACAGACTTTTGTACTTATTTGCTTGTTTTGCCATTAGATTGTTTTATGGCTTTGGCTTTAGGGTTTGTTATGGTGTGCTCTTTGTTTAAAATATGAATAGTTTGAAAGTCACTTTTCAGCTGTTTGATGTTACATAAGAAGAAGAATAAGCCAGAGTTTGTATCGATCTCACAATGTGCTTTTATATTATTATTTAAAATATTTTGAAATTGCATTATTATTATTATAAAAAACTTATTTTGTATTTTCTTTCCATGCAGTTTTTTTACAGGTTTGTTATCGACCCCCTCATCCCCGCCCCTTATCACTCAAGTAGCTAGTCCCACCCCAAACTTAAACCATCAGATGTACAGTAATAGAATCAGAAAATACAAGCATCACCTCCAGAGAGAAATTTGGATTTGGCTATGAACACTTCCCTCTGGTTTCTCGCGTTCTGTCCAATGTGTGTGTGGTGTCTCCTTTTCTTGACACACACACACGTTTACCTTGCTATCTAAATGAGGACATACCATGAACTTACAGTATATAGTTTTAAAAGAAAAGTTTCATATTGTTGTAAAATAAAGGTTTTCTCAGGGTTTTCTGATTTCTTGGACATATTTATATGCAGACTTTGGTAAAGCAAACCCACGCACATGCATATAAATGTTTGTTTTGTTATCATCGGTGGGGACTATGCGTTGGCTTCTCTTGTTTTATGCCGATATTCTCATATCCCCTAACCATATTTCTAGACCTCTGCATTTTTAGATTTTCACTTAGACATTATTTAGTATGTTTATTAAGCTTTTTTCCATGTGTGGCTCTAGCATTGTGGGTAATTTTTTGATTTTACTGTCCATATGGGGACATTTGGCCAAACCTGACAACATCTTCTATCACATCTTTTCCCCCTTCGCTTCTGTTTGTCTATCCTAACAGGTATTTTTTCCCTTGCGTTGTAGTTTCTGAACTGTCGAATATAAAGGAATGAGTTTGCAGGGGGTATATAGCTAATCCAGAGGTGCTCTGTGATGTTTATGGTACCCCAGACACACTCATCCTTCTGCAAAAGTCATCAGTGTTAAATGCTTAACGTCAGAAATCGGGGAATGGGGAAGTAAAATTGTGAAAAAATGTCAGTCTGCTCTAAGGCATGTTTTTCCAATTCAGTGTTCCACATTGTTTTTGGATAAAGGTTGTGCACATTTTTATTTTAGTAGATACTCAAAGTACAACTTTAAGCAAGGGAGGAAAGCCATTTTTTTTGAAGATGCTTTGTAGTGCTTGACCTTGCTTTTCAGGCGAACTGTAATTTCACGGAAGTGCCCTCTCGTAATTCTTCTTGTCTTTTTATATGTATTCCGTCCTAAACATCATAACCGCATAGCAAATTGTCTCCATATTCAGAGCTCTGCTGCTTTAAAGAATGCATCCCTGATGTCTGCCAAGAACCTCAGGAGAGATTAAACTCTGCCAGTTACAATAACGGCAGTACAATAATGCTACCAAGCGGGCGGTGCTTGGGAACAGAAGTCACAGAGTGCGGGTGGATTTTCTTGCTTTTCATTTAGAACAGAATTACTAAGAGTTTAGTCTTGTTAGTGTAAAAGTAAGAGAGCATCATTTTGTTTGACATCAGAGTTTATAAAGGTAAAAGTTGCGCTGAAAATAAGAACGTAAACTTTAGGAAGTATGTTGTTTGCTTCGACAAATTACGGGTTGTAAATCTCAGCTGTTGTGAAAAATGTTTGGTAAGGCAGATATACAAACGTGAGAACACACAAGAAGTCCTGCGTCACAGAAAAAAACAAGAAACACAACATTGCAGACTTGAAAGTTAAAGGAATGTTCAACCAAAAATGAAAATTCTGCCACTACTCACCCTCTTGTCCCTTCAAATCTGTGATGTTTTCTATCTTCTACAGATCATAATAGAAGATATTTTGAAGAATGTTGGTAACCAAACAACATCGGTACCCATTGACTTCAACTGTATGGACACAAAACCCAATGCAAGTCAATGGGTACTGCTGTTGTTTGGTTACCAACATTCTTCAATATATCTTCTTTTGTGTTCTGCAGAAGAAAGAAAACCATACAGGTTTAAAATTAGTAAATGACGTCAGAATTTCCATATATGAGTCAACTATCCCTTTAAAGCACAAAATAAGTGCGTGTTATAAACTCCCATTGCGTTCTAATTATATCGAAAAATATGCCTCCAAAAAGTCTGCTCCAGAGACCAAATGGCTGTCGTTTGATGCTCCGAGGGGTTTCCAGCATAGCAGATGGGCTATCATGAAAAATATGTATAGTTGTGCAGTAAATCAAATGTGTTTACCTATAGTCATACAGTAAATCAGATCAGCCTCCATAAAATCATATATATTTGTATTATAAATCATCGTTGGAGTATCTCTTGAGGGCCTCTTCGTAAGTGATTTGTATATACGTGAAGTATTTAGGTGGGAATTGGAATCATAATCACTGTCCTAGATTGACTCAAATGCACCTGTGGGACCCCAGTGCACTTCTAGTAGGAATGCAGCTGTGTTTATGCTTAGCCAACAACCTCCTCAAATAGTTCACGGGCTCGTGAGCGAACTTGTGTCAACGTTAGGGAGCGTAGTTTCCCCAATGCGCTGATCCGCAAGCCCTCCCTCACAGCCCATAAATACGTAGAGCGTTAAACTCAAGAATCCAGGAAAGATCTTCAAGACGTTTCACCGATCGTTTGGAAAACCAGTGACCTTCCACTCTCAAGATTTTACTAGGTGTTTGAGTAACTGTTTTGAATGTGCAGTCATCCTCAAAGGTCTTATCAGGTACATGTCATGATATACTGCCCAGAAATTCAATGACAGCACCTTCATCTTCCTGAAAGCTGTCGATTCTATTAAAAAGAGCTGGAGTTGGTGTCTAAGAGCACTGAGGGGCTGTCATTTGTTCAATATTGCTCATGGGTAACAAGGTTTGTACATCTGTTTCTAGCTCTGCCTAGAGTCAGGGTGAACCCCAGTGGAATCACAAGATTCAAATCTTCAATGCCCTGTCATCTTCTAAAGCATCTAAACTTTGATCCGCTGTGAAATGTGGAGTTTCTCAGTACAGCTTCAACTACAAAATCACTCTTTCACTTATCAAACATATCAGACAGGCCAGAAGGCATCTTTCACAAAATGGTTGTGCATAGCTAATGTGTCTTGCTTAGGGTATAGATGTTTGCAGAGCATCTTATCATCATCTATCTGTATGATTGAATGCAAAAAATATACTGTCAATACCGTTGCTTGACTCCGGGGTGGAAGTTCAGACTTACCGACGCTGATGCAATAACTTATGAATAGAGAGATGCTGTTGTTTGAAGTCTGACTCGAGTGCAACCTGACTGCTTTATCAAAGCGCTCTGTTTCGGTTTGAGAAGTTCGTCTGACAGGTTCAGCAAGCATCTGCTGTGTTTTTAACGCAAGGCAGGAAACTGCATGACACCTCTAAAGATCGTCTTTAAAGTCAACATAAAGTCTAACAAGTCTGCAAAGACTCTATTTAGATTACTTTTTGATACACAATTTTTGTGAGGTTGCTTTGTGATTGTATGTTATTCCTAAAATACAGCTTTAAACTAGGGTTTAACTGTAGGTATTGCATCCTTATAACAATTCTAGGATTGGTGAAGTGAGTACACTTTAATGGCTCCATTTTGGTATGAAACAAATGTAAACTCATATACAAATAACCGTCATTCTTTACTCACCCTCTTGTCTTATCGAACCTGTATGACTTTCTTTCTTTGACTAAAGAAGATATTCTGAAGAAATGTGGCAACCGAACGGTTGCTGCTGCTGTTCAGTTTCCTACATTCTTTAAAATATCTTCTTTTTGTTCTGCAAAAAAAAGGCATTCAAGAGGGTGAGTAAATAATGACACAATTTTGGGTGAACTATCCTTTTTACTGGCTAAAACATCCCATTCTTGCCTTTACAATGTATTTGTATTGTTCTTTTATTTTTTAAAATCTGAAATATGTCTGATCAGCCGTTATTCAAAAAACAGCCGAAAATCCACTTCTTCTGTGAAGGCTGGACAGGAACGTGAATTTTCACCCTTTATTATTTTTAATCCTCGCTAAAATATTTTCTTCTTCCGACAGGTGTTCTCATGAATTGTTAAAATGTTATTTAGTATAGCACTTCTTTTATTATTGAGTCATTGTTTTCTTCATTTTTGTAAGTTGCTTTGGATAAACGTAAATGCTAAATTCCTACATACGAATGTAAACATAAAAATATAATGTTATAGTTTCCGAATGCAGTTTCACATTGGGTTTATTTACGATGCATTGACTGTCCGTTTCTCTGCTTTAACATCATATCGCTGTTTAAAATGGATTAGAGTGAGTACGCTGCAATGTGATGTTGCTCAGACGTTTTTGAGAGCTTACATTTATGTGCATGCATGCATCTGGCAAATACTTTTATCCAAAGCGCCTTACACGTTTGCGTTCCTCGGGAATCAAACCCACAACTTTTTGCGATGTTAATTCAATAAGCAAGCATGGCATAAATCTGCAAAAGTTGCTGTCTGTCTAGTCAAATGCACCACTGACACCAACTGTCATATATGTTTATTCAAATGTGAATATTTACGACCTTCACTAGCTTTTTCTCTCAGCTTTACTGACCTGGAGGATCCATTACAGCGGCCTTTATTTCTCATTTATTCCTTATCGAAGAGTCCTTCAGAAAGGCCACACATACCTGCTTCCATTGCTGAGGATGCAAAAAATATTCAGATCATTTGAAAGTCTGGAACGACACACTTGCATGCACACTTACGTATAAATGTACGGTCAGGCACATTTGGTGTCGATTTAGCCTCGATTTCATGTTTAATTGAACGTCTGTCAACACAAGAGAACGGAGAACCACATTTGCACGCTCGTATGCAATTAAATGACTGAGTTTTCCTCACAATAGCCGTTGGTGGCCGCCTGAAAGGTTTATGATTGATTGAGAGGTGCCGCTGTGGGTTGCTTGAATCGAGGCCTAATGACAAGGGTGAAAAGGGAAGATTGTGAGTGTTTTCTTGAGGTTTACGCCGGGGTCTCGCGATAGATTAGGTATAACACGAGTGAAGGCTTTAAATATCTCCATTAATCTGCTATTACGATTGATGAAACCACTCATGGTCGTTCATCATCCACACAGGCACACAAACACGTGCCCTTCCCTGGCACTGGAAGTAGTGTCGATGAAGGCAAAGAGAACAAAGAGAGAAGTGGATTAGGAGAAGTCCGGAAAATATGAGAGTGCTGAACAAAGAGCAGGAAGGAAGATGATGGGCACATAGTGGGGACGGATCCAGAAAGAGGAAGACTGATTGATGGAGGCTTACAGAGAGAATAGAAAGGAAGGTGAAGATGTGTAAGGTACGGGGGTGAAATGAAGGTTACCATGACAATCTGGATGGACTTTTTGTCTGACAGACAGACCTTTGTCTGTTATTCTTTATTAACCTTGCAATGGTTTTCTGTGCGAGTGTGTGTCTGGTTCCGTCTGGTTTTGTGTTCAGTGTTGTTTTTTGTTTGTTTAAAGTGGAATTTATGCAACTCTTGTAAAGAAAAATACTTTAATTTCTCTTTTCTTGCTCTTCATTGTCATGGCATATAGGCAGATGGAAAAGTAGGCTGTTGATAATAAACAAGTTTAGTTACATTTTAAAATATTTAAAAAATAGATTAAAATGTATTTAAAGTTTT
Organism: Triplophysa tibetana; assembly: GCA_008369825.1. Taxonomy (NCBI): domain Eukaryota; kingdom Metazoa; phylum Chordata; class Actinopteri; order Cypriniformes; family Nemacheilidae; genus Triplophysa; species Triplophysa tibetana. Next base: position 15,645,053 of record CM017917.1, read on the forward strand.
TTTTAAATAAGTATTGCATAAAAATATTTAAACATTCAAGAATCAATTCAGTAAAATAACATTATTATTATGCTGCATTCTTCATAAATAACTATTCATAGTATTCTTATAGAAAACATACTTTTTATGTCATAAACTTTCCTTGTACTCCATTGTCCTTACATAAAGGTAGGTGGTAAAGTAGGCTACTTTTAATAAAATAATTGAATTATGATTTTTTTATGTTTTAGTGTATTGTTATAAAAATAATATGGTTAAAAATGATAGATAGAAATCAATAATTATATGTATTTATTTATAACAAATATAACATTTATAATATTTAAACATTACATTTGAAATTAAATGCATTAACAAGTATTATTATCACATTTTTACATAATTAGCTCTTCATATTCTATTTCTAGTATGAAACACCTACTTTTTTATTTTAAACACTTTCCTTGTCCTTCATTGTCTGGCATAAAAGTAGATGTGTGCGCTTGTGTTGGTTTCTTTATAGTGTTTGGATTATCATACAAACAGTTCGCTGTTTGGTTTAGTGCTATGGACTACAATTATACAATTCACCATATATCACTTAACTTATTTATGATATAGTTTTTTTTACTTTTCTGTTGTCATGCAAATTATCCATCAGAGTTCATCACAGCACCGTGATCTGTTTATCTACTTTAAGATTATGTCTCCAAGTGAGTGGGTTTATTCTACAGAAAACCAATGAGCGGTTTTAAGAGCACATTTGTTGAGTCTCTTAAGTTTGCTGTCATTTCAGGGTTTCGCTAAAGGAAACCTTGCTGCGCTCTGAGAGCCCATGTGTTTATCTAGCGCGTGTGATGTATGTCTGGCCAACAGTGGCAGCACCAAGACATGGGTCACTGACAGGCAAACTCAAAAGACGCAGAGGCATGATCGGTCCTCCCCCGCTCTTCCTACTCTGTTTTTTCCTCTTCTTTGTTTCTGGTTTGTGTACGCATGAGGCGACTTCCCTGACTTGGCGGATCTGTCTCCCTTGGGTCCTGATAAGGGATCTGGGTGGTCTGATGAGGTGCCAGTGTGATTAGATTGGATTTACTGTTCGTTTTCCGCCAGATGTGAAAGAAGAGAGGGGATGTCTGGGCACAAAACACTTGTACTTTCGAAAGAGACAAATCCCACACCTACTTAATGTTGTATCTTGTAGAACAGATTAGACTTTATGGTTTCACAGATTGTGACATACAGTTTTACATGCAGTATATGGAGTTGCCTGCAGGTTATGCCTCATGGAAAATAAGCTACTACTAATAATAAAATGAAATATATATTTGAAAATAAAATGAAATGTTAAAAAAATTAAAAAATATACCTTAAATTGCATTTATTTATAATAAAAAATAAAAAATGTAAACACTTTCCTTGTCCTTCGTTGTCCTGTCATATAGGTAGGAAAATCAGGCAAGAAAAGTCTAATATAAAAATAAAATAATTAAAAATGTTATAAATTAAAATATATATTAAAAACAATAATTATTTATACATAATAAATAAAACTTAAATAGAATTTAAATAAATATATTTTTTGTATTATGTATTATTTGACTTTTCTATTTTCAGACACATTATTATATTTCATCTTTACATAAATAACTATTCATATTTTAAATGATTTAACTAAGTAATTATTTAATTGTCTGCTCTTATTTTAAAGAAACTACATTATGTAGGTTTCCTATTCTTGCATTCAAAGCAAATAAATAAATACATAAAATAAAAAATAAGAAGCATTTATTATGAGCAGGTGGTACATGGATCAGAGGGGGTACTTGGCCCGAAAAAGTCTGAGAACCGAGAGAACGTTGTTTAGCTCGCATGGAGTTATGCGCATTCTTTTCATAAGAAGCTTGCTGTGATATCTTCAGGATTTGGCCTGCATTAGATCTTAAAGTGAACCGTGTCATAAGATGTGCCAAAACATGCAAACAGTGAGTTGATCTGGCAATAGAAACACTTGACTAGTATGTCTGTCAAAGGAGTAACAGCTGGCAAGCAAAAGAGTCATCTCGACATCCATTCTTTAATTAATTTTCAGATGATGTTCCTGGAGGGAAACAAGCTCAGCGTGAGTGATTTGATTATTCTTTACCTTTTGTGTGTCAAGAACCTGAATTCAGGCCCAAGAACCATAGTAGGGTTTTGCATTCTGCTCTAACACAGACAGAAGTCCCAGCCATCAGCTTGTGGACTTTGAGCAAGCTGTTTATTTCCCTTCGTGTTTTAGGTGGATTTCTAGAAGATGAAACCAAAATAGTTCCGCCCAAAACTTCAGACAGACCATCTGTTTCAGTTTGTTCAGAAGAAGTTTTGATGATTGCGGTCAGAGACGTTCTTAACAGTTTATTGCATTTGGTAGCTGATAAATGACGAACTGCCTCATAGTCAGATCGTTGGTCTGTAGAAAATTCATTCTCATGTTTCTTGGGATGGCCAAACGCATGATGGGGAAATGCAGATTATCGACTAATCCTCATCTGAAGAACTACAGAACAGCACACTGTTTTTCTCTGAGATCTCCCAGCAGGATTATCTGAACAACCCTCAATAGTGGAGATCAGCAGGATCTGCCACTTCAAACCTCTTTGGAAATGAGGAGGACGTGGATGAAGAGTAATCCATAAATACAACCACTAAGGATTATGTATTTGCCAATACATTCGGAGTCACCTCAAAATGTAAACATTAATGCTTGAAGAGCCTCGGAGGTTCCTTAAAGCAGGTGGTTGTGAACACAATATTAGTGAAGGGGAGTCATTAAAAGTTTTAAAAGAAGTAGTTACAATACAATTACTTAAAGGGAAAATTCACCCAACAATGAAAAGTCATCATTTACACACCATCTTGACTTTTTTTCTTTTGCAGAACACAGAAGAAGATATTTCGAAGAATGATGGTAATCGAACAATGGTGATACCCATTGACTTGCATTGGTTTTGTGTCAATACAACAGCAGTAAAATGTTATCCCCGTTGTTCGTTTACATTCCTAAAAAAAGATTTTCTTTTGTGTTCTGCAGAAGAAAGAAAGTCATACAGATTTGAAACGATAAGGGAGTGAATGCATGAAATTGCTCTTTTCTGTATAGAAGAAAGAACATCACACAGGTTTGGAACAATATGAGGGCAAGTAAATGATGACCAAAATCTCCTTTTACATACTGCCACACTTATTCTTTCCACTGTGTGCGTATGGTGCCTGTTGGGTTCATTAGTCTCAGAGGCTTTAGCTGTAACACTAGCAGAGTTTTAATGAACGCTTCATACTCGCCTTTCGCTATCGGCGCTTTGAAATGACTTGTGGCGACGGCCGCTTTCCCCCACTAAGCGCCCATCGTTTTTCCATATCGCAGACTAGCGCTGGCTCTGAAACTGAAGCTCATTATAACTGCCTTGTAGCTTAGATCCTTTAATGCTGGAGACACCATGGCTTGGTGTGGTCCCTGAGAAAAGCCTGGGTGGTGTTTGCTGAGAGGTATTAGCAATTACACTGTACGTCAAAGTACTTCTAATGGAAGGAATTACGTTCAATGTTGTAAGTGCTATTCTAATAGTGGCATCAAAGGACTGCATCTTTGTGGTTGGCGTTGCAGGTATTAGCACTTGTAATGGCATATATTAAATGACATAGGAAGAGTTATGATCTTATCTTAAACAGACGTCGTGGATTTCATGACGTTAAAAATAAAGCCAGTGGTAAAGATGGAGTTTAGATACATCAGATTTTAAACTTTTAAGCTTAAAATAAGAAAAGGCTAACAATTTGGTTTGGCCCCGTTTTATGTAGTTACTAGATTTAAAGAGATAGTTCACCCACAAAGAAAGTTTTTTTTTCACACCCTTATGTTGTTCCACGCTCAAGAATCAACAAGTGTTTCCTACGACAATATTAATTCATTCAAATGGATTCAATTGAACCCAAAACCTCCGTCTCTTTCGCTCCACTCTCAAAATCTCTCAGAAAGAATGAGTCTGTTTGGATGCGGTTGCCATGGAGACAATATGTTAATGAGGGCCAAACAACTCCAACTCAATTGTTTGCATTTGTCTTGATGTCTAAGCGCCGTGTTTTGGCTGTTTAGAAAAGTCTTTAAATAACCTTAAAATAAGAATTTGCTCCGTTACCAGTAATGTTGTTCGTCATTCATCATTCATTTGAGTCAGTATCTTTGATAGGTGCCAAAAAATGTGGTAACATGTTTTAGATTTCAAGCAAAGTCCTTGAAAGCTAAGGAGATCTCATGACCTTAAGTTCTTTAATTGAGAGAAAGCCAAGCTTATTTGTTCAAATGAGGTCTGTTTTGTAATAATAAAGCCCGTTTCATAAATAATTTCTTGTCTTAATTTTTGGCTGTATTTCCAGATACATTGCTCAATCTTTTGTAGCTTTCATGAGTGAATTGCTCAAATTTACCTCAACAAATTCTGTCATATTTCTCCCTAATGTTCATTACGGAAACTGACCGTAAGATCACGCTAAATCTCTTGTTTAGACCTTTACAAAGTAATCACTAACGCCAGGCTGTGTCTGTCTCGCAGGCGAATGGATGCGGGACAGCCACATTGTGATGGTAAACATCCTGTCTGAATGCGTAGGACCCCCAGCTGAGGTCATACACATAACCGCATTGTACGTGAATTGACTCCTCATGTTGGATTAGCTGGTTAAATACAGTGATCCTTTCCCTCCGACGCACAATTGTGACATTTAATGTGTTTGAATGCGGGTCTCGGAAAGGGCCTCCGTAACCTTTCAGCGTCAGCCGGGGCTCGGTTTCCCTCCGTTCTTCGCTATGACGGTCTCTGTGTGTTTGGCAACCCTGAAAGGGTCTGCTTAAAATGCCCCGTACGGAAGTATAGAGACATGCCTTGGATGCGCAGCTCATTTAGAACTCACACTTTGGTGAATGCACGCTATTGTCAGCGCAGTTCTTGAGAGAAGCAGATAAAGAAGTCATCAGCGCATGCATGGCGACAGAACGTCTTGTATTGACTCTGCTACAGCCGGGACAGTGACGGAGGGTTTTTCAAGAGTACCACAAAAACATTTATATATTCACAGTACAAACAGAAAATAAATGTTAGTGTGTTGGGATCCAAACCAGAAACCAAACTTTTTTGGGGGGGTGGTGAGGTACGGGTAAAAGTGGAAAATATTGGGTTATAGTGGATGATAGAGACTGAAAAAAATAGGCTCTGGATGAAAATGGTGTCTTGATGAAGGCCGCCCGCTAACCTCTTAGGCGCCACACTCCCCGGCTCTGGCGGGCCCCATGAGCGGGAGGGGCAAGACAGCGAAACCATCTGGTTGTTGTAGCTATTGTACCTCTCCACTTTGGGGGTCTATAGCTACCGAGGCAGGCCTGAAGTGCATTATGCTTGTGTAACACCCGATAGAAAGAATTGTTTATATGAGCTAACACTATAGTGTCCCTTAGGACTGCATGATTAATTGAATAAATAATGGAGACATTATTTACAGCGGCTGTTTTAAAGCAATTACAGCTTTTCATTTAGGTCCGCTCACATTTTGGGGTTATTTAAACACTCTGCTTTGTTCCAAAATCATTTCACGAAATATATACTAGTTGAGTTATATACAGATGTCGCAAAGAATGGATCCAACATTTGATTAAACTTACTTTGCAGTTGTTGACTGTGACCTCCGCGGGCAATGAATGCATTAATGAATGATTATTATGACTCAAGGGGTCTCTCATTCAACCAGACAAAAAGATTTCCGTTCTAGCATCGGTAAGAACCTTATTCCATCTGACATAGCCCAGTGGGGATGCAGTGACCCTTAAACCAATGATTTCATTACTTACAACATTTTTTCCTTTACTATTAGTTCATTCTCATAGCAAAGACATCATTGGAAATACTGTTGATATGCATTCATGAAAACGTCATATATTCTGATACTTCCAGCTCGTCTGTGTACAGATAGGAATCATTCACTTTGATTTGAGCGGTTTAAGTCGCTTATTTATTTCATTAGGACATGTCAGGTAGCATTAGAGAGTTTGCAATAACCTGAAATGCAGAGCATCTACTGGAACGCAAATGCAATGGAGCGGTATATATGCCTTCATATGGAATGCATTTGAAGGAAAAATATTTTCATAACATTTGGAAATTTTAGATTTTAAGTGGATTAAGGAGGCTGTATACAGTTTTTTCACTCCCATATTTCCAAGGGACATCTGGATCCTCTCAGTTTTTTATGGACAGTAATATATTTCTCTCTGTATGTCATGTTGACCCTGTTTTTTTTTTTGTATACCTGCGAGCATAAAAAGAGACTGTTGGGTTTTTTACGGTGTGTGTTTGGAAATCACAAGGCATTCTTACGTATATTTCCCCCCCCCAATTCCCCCCAAATTCATTTTTTCTTCAGAAATATAAGTGAAGAAGAAATAGGCACTTAGATTTCAGACATGCATTTACAGTATCATTACACCCCTTTGTTATAAAAACGTGATATTGCTCTGTATTTATTAAGATTAACAATAAAACCAACTAAAGTACTGTTCCAAAGATGTAGCGTTGCAGACTGATATTTAAGATTTTCAAATATGCCAGATATTTTGAAGACCGTTAAAAGAATGTCATTATTCATATGCCACTTTTCTCATGGAAATATCCCACGGTTTATTATTACAAATTATTCTATTCCTTTAATATTTAGCTTGTTATTCCAGTTTAGCATACTGTCAAGTCCATCAAATAATGAGTTTCTCTGAAAGCCTAACTGAGTTTGCAGACCAGACATGGCATAGCCAAAAAAATGTTTTTTCATACCAGTCCTCAGTTCTGAAGTTGGCCTATTCACATGGATGTTCCAAAATGAAATTTCTTCGTTTAAAAGAGCGTATGGGGTGGGGGATGACTTTACTGTATCTCCAGGCAGCAGTTAAGACCCTCTCATCTGCTAGCAATTTTTCCCTAAACCTGCTTCATCCAACCACAGCCTGATTCATCAGCAACTGTCATCTGCCCGTGAACTAGTGAGATGTGTGCAGAACGTTGAGTGTTAATGTGGGGAGAAGTAGATGGTCTTTTAAAATGGAAAAACACCAACTCAGCTTTCCCATTTGCATGTAATTGCTTTAGGATGAAGTCGATGCAAGTCTGGATTTGTAAACTCAGCATGTTTATTTTAAGACGAACTCGCCCTCTTTAATGTGACATGCAACCTCTGGTCAATAGTAACTGTCTGGCCATTATTGGCTGTGAGAAGAATGAATTCTGAGGGTAATGAGTCTCATTTAGTCCCTGACGATGCGTGGAGTTGATTGCGTTGCTCTTTCATGTTGGACAGACATGTTAGCGTGCTCATGTTTGGTTAGAGTAGGAGTAAATTGGCCCTAGATTGTAGCGCCTCCTGAGAAAACAGTGTGAATAGGTATGATGAATGGCACGGAGAGGATCAAAGATGGGCTTCGTATTTATTTGCACAGTCTGGTCAGAGCTACACTTTATTAACATGTTCTTAAATGTCTTGTTTTTTTAGCTGCTAGTGTCTCCAAGCAGTGCTCATTGAAATTGATTATTATTATAAAGTAATATTGTGTGTCATATCAATGTGTGTTGGGTGTTTTGGAACTAATTTGGTGGTCCTAGAAAGAATTTGGACATGTTTGAATATGAAACCACACTTAATGAATACATTTGATTTAATTATTTGATAATATTACGTATGATTATGACAAAATATGAAATGAAGTGGCTAACAAATGATGCCAGACATTTTTTCATGGCAATTTGAATTCTTGTTTTAACCATTTATTGTTATTATTTTACCTCTTTCTTTCTTCTTTTATATTTAATATTTAATTACTTCATGTTATGACATCCATTTTAACATGTGCCGTCAATTTTCAGATGTTTATAGCACCACTATATATAGTATGTCTTTGATGAAATAGTTTTTATGTGAATGCATTCGCTGATAGTGTCAGTCTCACGAAAACAATAGTACGCTGGCTTAAAAACAGAACACGGTAATTGACTTCAAAGAAAACGCATTGGCATCTAATTCCAATGGCGAAAAAACTGAAGAAAACTTTCTTTTTGTTGAAATATATCTGGGTCAAAAGTAAATCCATGGAGGATTGTAGAAGTTTGACATGGCCTGTAGCTATCTCTGAAGCATAAGCCAATCATATCCGCTTAACCTGAAAGACCAAAGCACCAGGATCTCAAGTAATATTAGCAGGTCTTGTGTGAAGATGAAACGGCAGTCTCCGAACTTAATATCTGTCTGAGACTCTCACGAACACATCAGATGCGAAAGGAGAACGGAGAGAGTTTAGTGCAGCCTAACTCTGGGGATTGTGGGATACTGGATGTCTGCTCTTAGTTGCTCACTTGGGAGGAAATTAAGAATCTCTTCCCAAAGCCGCCCAAAATGAGTCGGGTGAAGTGAGCTCCACGCTCTGAATCGGTAGGCAATAGATGGTCCTCTGTGATTTAGCTACTAGGAGAGAGTGCAGAGCCACAACTTCGACTCATGTCAGAGATCCAGCTGCCTGACAATGAAACTAGAGATGGCGAACAGATTTCCCTTCCCTTATTAAATATCTCCTGGGGAAAGCCAGGCAGCTCCAGAGGTTAATATCCTGCTATAAAGGCCTTGACCTCAAAGTGACAGACATTGTGTAAGATCACACCAAAGTGTACCGCAAAAGCGTCTCTTCGGTTCATAATATTTTGCATCCCCCCACATTCCTCTCTGGTCTTAAGGCCTGGCAATATATTGAATAAATAAATCATATTATCAATAAATGATTGAGTTTTGACTAATATACTGTAAGAAAATGTTTATAGGTATTTTCTGTGTAATTTATTGCTTTGAAATCTTTTACTGGTGCAATTATGAATAAAAATGACATACACAATTATTATTTATTAAAAAAATTATTATAAATAGTTGTTTTAAGCTTCAGACATTCATTCTTATTTAAAAAAGCATGTTTTTTCACCCGTATCATAGATCATTTTACAGTTTTTTTTACAAAAACAAATAGCATCTCTTTTCAAATGTGACAGAGCAGAGAGGGTAACATATATTTTAGCCCCAGTTATCTATATCACTCAAGATTTCAAAATCTTTTTATCTAAATGCGTTTGCTTATATATATTTAATATATATTTGAAATTCCTTCTCTAGACAAAAATATACTTTTCATTAGAAAAATTGTGATTGGTCGAATACTGCAAGCGTGTGACCCAAGCGTCGCTTTTAGATACAATGCATCTTTTTTTCTGAAACTTTAATTTTTGCAATTGTACGTTTCTAATATAGCATGGGCAACACATCAAAGACACAGAAAAACACGTATTCACACCATATGACCCCTTTAATGCAAACGTTAGCTAGTTTAAAGACAGTAAATATAAAATTGCTTTGATTTGTTTTAGTTTTCTTTAGTCACATCATAATTAATTCTTCAGAAATCTAGAAAAAAAGTGATCCTAAACTTTTGGCATTTTTGTCTTAATTTTAGAAGACCGGTATAATGAAAAATGTAGATATTTAAAGACCACCAAACATTGAATAATGAAACATGTGCACCATACAAGCGTTAAAAATGGTGGAACAATGCTTGACTGTATTTAGCTAAATCTTTTGTTTCAGATTTCTCTTTATTTCATATATAAATATTGTATTGGTCGGATCTCTTAACATTTTGATTATTTTAAAAACAATGTCTCTTTTGTTGAAATTATGGTCTTTTAAAATGAAAACATGGTCTTTTGTTGAAATTATTGTCTTTTATTTGCTCTTAGCCAAGCCGGTCTAGAAGTTATTCAGATGGTCTACCATATGGTGAGGCTGAGGTTGCCCAGTTTGGTATAGCTGGTTTGGCTTGGTCGACCACCTTGGATTAGTACCAAACCTTCTACCATGTTCCAAGCACTATCAGGACCACTGTATCTCGTTGCATTAACTTTGACCCCTCAATAACAAACTAAAGTCTGCAGCCTTAGGACAGCTGACCCCTTTGATCTTGTTTGTATAAAGAAAAGGTTTAGCATAACTCTCAATGATTGCACGAAAACCCAGTCTGAGTTTCCTGAGGGGGTCTTCTGAGACCAGCTGGCCAGGCTCTTACTCCCCCAGCGAGCATGTGTCTACCCTCAGCTCTGATTTTAATATGCATCTCATCACACAGATCTTGGCCTGCGTGCAGTCTAGTCGTCTGAGCTCCTCCGGTGGGACGTGCGCATCATTATGTACAGCACATCAGTTGCCACACCCAAACAAAAGGCACACATGTCCCAGCCAAATGTGTGCGATATGACCACACACGGCGTCACATTTGGTTGCCTTCACACATCCAGAGACACATGCGCACACATTTCACACAACCTTCACTCACACCTTTGCTTAGCCACGTACAAATTAGCACGTAGGCTGTAAGAGCTTGCTAGCGTGTCAGTCAAGAGCTCAAATGTATCAACTGAAAATAGTACAGGCTTCTGTGCATTTTGCTAAACAAAGAGAGCCTGTTGCTCGCTTTCAACAGACGCTCGGGTCTTTGGGTCTTGAGAACTGAGCTGCTCTCTGGTGCTCGGGCTTCATTCATCTGCGTCTGTGTCATTTACCCCTCCAACCCCCACATCCTGAATCACGCTCCTGTAGCTTGTTTATGAAATGGGAGGAGAGTAAGACTCCCAATGGATTGAAATTGAGAAGAGGTACGTCTGCAAACCACAACTATAACCTCTCCCTCCCCCCAAAGCCATCATCTCACAGGTTCAGATTCTGGTGCGGTTGGGGGTAGCAGTGGAACAGGGATGTCAGTGTGAGTTAGTCCAGTTGCCTGTTGTGGCCCGACTAGACCGGGGAACAATATTTTTATAAGATTGTCCGACAGGTTCGGTTGGCCTGCTAGCTTCCTCACATTCCGGCAAATCGCGGCCGACTTCGTTGATAGGCCAGAGGCTTTCCGCAAGGCTCAGATTTTGCTGATCTTAATCTGTTTGCTCTCACTGCATGGCTTTCGCGTCGGTCCGTCTCAGACACTCTGGTTGAAAACCACATAAAAGGTTTTATATGACCTAGGCTGAACTTGGTGGACAAAAAGTTAGGGGATAGTTCACCAAAATAGAAAATTCTGTCATCGGTTACTCGCCGTCTTATAATTTCAAACCTGTATGACTTTCTTCCGCAGAACACAATAGAAGATATTTTGTAGAATGCTGGTTAACAAACCACAGCTGTTCCCATTGACTTGCATGGGTTTTGTGTCCAACATTCTTCAAATGTACGTTTTGTATTTTTTACACCGAATAGCGCTATTGTTAAATATTAAAATTCAGTGTGTCGCTTATCCATTCACCATCTGTGCTATGGACATTAATGATACCAATAGTTCCTAGTTTTACATTTATTTTTGAATCAAATAGATGGCCAGAAAAGAAAAACATAAGACTATCAATTCACTACAACTGTAATCAGTCAAATTTCCAAGGTAACGGACTCAAGCAATTTCTCAGCTGACTGACTCGTCCTTGTTTGCACTTAAACAAAATCCTTTGAGCTTCTCATGTCGACTGCCAAATTCTGATATACTGTTGCTTTGTTAATAAATCACTGAATCCGATTCATCTAGTCGCCCAAGTCGAAACCTCATTGTGAGGCCTTTGGAAATAAAGCACCTGGCCTGAATGCCACAACACTTGTTGAGTAACACAAATTATACAGTTCCTGGAATGAACGGTGTGGGTGAGCCTGCCAGCTAGCATTGTTGTTAGCTTGGCAAATGGCACGATCAGACCCAGCTGCCTGCGCGGTGTGGTCCAGATGGGCGGATCCATTGACCCCTTTGCACGAAGTCGGGAGCACCACCCCAGCAGCCATGCCAGCTTAAGCAGTGATTTGCTAGTTTTAGCGAAATGTTCATCATCGGCTTCCCATGAGCCATCAGCTGGGCCAATCTGGAGGAGTGATGTGAGTCAGCTATTAGAAACAAATTGAAAGTTGATATTCAAGCTCTCTGTGATATTTAGCCAAATGCTTTATACAGAAGGTTTCAATCCCATATTGGATTTGTAAAAACTGATCATTTTCGTGATTGCAACAGTGTTTATTGCTCTTGCTAGATTAGTCCTAGCCCTGTCTGTGCAACAAAAGCAGGCCATTTTCCAAAAAGTTATCTTCTGTTTCCACAGCTTCGTAAATACAGTCCCTTAAGCCAGCCAAAAGAGCACAATTGGAACATTCATGATGACTGGGGTCCTTGTTTCAAAAGTTGTAATCATTAAAGCTTCATTTTTATTGGCATACGTTGGTTTTCAACCATGTTTGATCATAGATGTTTTATCCGGTGTGACTGACCGAGCCTAACCTCTGCAAGGACACTCATATAAATGATGCATGGCACAAATTTGTCTGTCTTTGAATTTACGCAATTTCTAATCCTGGTCCTGTAGGGCCACTGAACCAACTTAGGTCTTCAGGAATCCTTGAAATTTGCAGGCAGGCGTATTTTGTTAGACTTTGAAGTGAACTCGACAGGACCAGGATAGGAGACTCCTGCTCGGTGTATATGCAGTGGCCCCAAAAAGTATTCGCACACCTTAGGTCATTTATACACCTAAGGGTATAAATGATTTTCTATTATATGAGAAAACATCTAGCAAAGTGGCATATATTAGAATAAAAAAACATTAAAAAACACAGATAAAGACACTTTTACATTTTTGTTAAGATATTTGACCCAATTGGATTGGTTTGATGAAAATGATGAACTACACCCGTAGAATCTGAAACTGAAATGAATTAAAAAATGACATTTGGTCTCGGTAAAAGCTGACTAGGAGTGTGACGTTTGTTCTGAAAAAAGCTCTTGCGTCATTTGTTTGCACATGCCACTTGTTATTTTGGTATTTTGTTAAAGGGAAAGTTCACCCAAAAATGAAAATTATCTCATAATTTGCTCACCCTGTTGTCATTTTAAACCTGTTTGACTTTCCTTCTTCTGCACGACACAAGAGAAGATATTTTGAAGAATGTTGGTAACCGAACAACAACAGTACCCATTAACTCCAATCATAAGGACACAAAACAATGCAAGTCAATGAGTACCACCGTTGTTCGGTTTACCAACATTCTTCAAAACATCTTCTTTTGACTTGACTTGAAGGTGATTAAATGATGACACAATTTTTTTTGGTAACTATCCCTTTAAATTCATACAGCTTTTTTTAGTTGTACTAAACTCTCCAGATACCTCTTGGGGCAACCGTATGCATTTCATTCACAGTCCCTTCTGTGCAAATGCCATTTCTGTCATTTTGAGGACTGATTGTTGTGTCCCCGCATCTACTGGGCCGTCGGCCCACCAGGCTAATTCAGACGGCCCCTGCGACCGTGAGAACGGTTTTGGCGGGCTATTGGATTAGTCTTTGAGCCCAACGTGGGCTAATTGATGAAAATGACCCCGGTGCGGAGAGCAGAGCCATTGTCTTCGTTGTCACAAAGTCTCAACCCATCAACAAGAGAGCCTAACAGGATTTCTGCACACACGCCATCCATCCCTAATTTGTTGGCCCGGGAAACTGTCAAAGCCCGCTGGAAGCAGGCTTGGAAGCAGGGTGTTTGTTCTGGTTTTAATGCGGTAGATTAATCAGCCGCTGCCAACCGAAAAGCTAAGTGTAAATGTAATGAAAAGAACGTTGACTTATGTGATTGAAAACAAATGGGACTTGCGATTTGGACTGGTGCTGTTCGTTCTGTATGGCCTCTTTGAGTCATTGATTTAGAAATGTCACGATTATTTAACTACCCCCAAGGTTTCTGATCACAGTTATTCACACTTACACAATAGAGGCTCTGATGTTGTTTTATTAATCATACGAACTGACTCGCCTTGTAGACATGTTGATGTATTTGCAATATAGATGATGTTTTTAGAAGATTCTCTCTCTCTCTCTCTC